>VDFB02014283.1:0-62964 GCA_007258455.2 Sequoia sempervirens
GAGCATGGTTTGGATGCGACCTTGGGCAGGTTAGAGGATGAAGCTGTCAAAGCACTAGAGGAATGGGAGCTTCGTGAGGAAATCTTTTGGAAGCAGAAGGCTCGTATTGATTGGCTCCAGGAAGGGGATAAGAATACCTCCTTCTTCCATAACTCGGTAAAGGCCAGAAGATAGGGGAATATTATCTCTTCTCTCCGTTCGTCTGAGGGAGCTGTTCTTTCTTCCTCTTTGGAAATTTCTAACGAGGCTGTTCATTTCTTCTCTAATCTTTTTTCTGAAGATACCCCTCTGGCCATTGAGGAGGAAGACTCTATCTTAGCTTGTATCCCTCCTTTGGTGACAATGGATATGAATGCTTCTCTTATCCAGCCAATTTCTCTGAAGGAGTTAGAGGATGTGGTGTTTCAGCTGAAGAAGGGGAAAGCCCCTGGTCCTGATGGATTCCCTGCCGAGTTCTACCAAGAATTTTGGGAAGTGATCAAGCTTGACTTGCTGGAGGTTGTGAAAGAATCTCTAAGGAATAAGCAAATGCTGAGAGCTTTGAATGCCACTTTTCTTGCCCTTATTCCAAAGCGTGAGGGTGCCGATTCTTTAGATCTCTTTCGTCCAATTGCTTTGTGTAATGTGGTGTACAAAATCATCACTAAATTAATTGTTGAGTGCTTGAAGCCTTTGTTGGATAAGCTAATCTCAGAGGAACAAGGGGGCTTTGTAGCGGGTAGACAGATTCTTGATGGTGTTGTGATTGCGGCGGAGGCTATTCATTCTATGGCCTCTTCAAGGGAAAAGGCTATGTTCATAAAATTGGACATGTCAAAGGCCTATGACAGGGTCAAATGGGGCTTTCTGATCAAAATTCTTGGAGCCTTCGGGTTTAGCAGGGAGTGGATCGATTGGGTCATGTGTTGTGTAATGGCGCCCTCCTTTTCGGTTCTCATAAATGGGGAATCCTCTGCTTTGTTTGGTGCCTCGAGAGGTCTTCGACAGGGAGACCCTTTATCCCCTTATCTATTCATTTTGATGGCTGAAGGTTTGGGGAGGTTCATTAAGTCTTAGGTTGCAGCTGGGCTTTTACTTGGATGGAACTGGAATAATTCCCTTGCCCCGCAAACACATCTTCAGTTTGTGGATGACTCGGCCTTGATGGGGGTTGCTAAGGTGGCAGAAGCAGTTGCTTTTCGTCAGACCTTGGATTGCTACTTGGCTGCCTTGGGACAACGCATTAATGAATGTAAGTCTTGCATTTATTTCTTTAACACCCCCAGGCTCATTCAACAACGTATTGCCAGGATCTTAAGGTTTCAGGTGGGGAGTCTTCCCTTTACCTATCTGGGTATCCCTCTGATGTGCGCCCACCTCCCAGGTGTTTCTGGCAGGAGGTGATTGATAAATTCCGAGGACTGGTTTGTCATTGGACCTATAGATGGTTATCAACGACAGGCAGAGTCACTCTTTTAAAGTCTGTTGTGCAAGCTCTTCCTATTTACAGATGTTTTGTGATGACTGCCCCTTCAAGTTTCATCAAGGATTTTGAGGGGCTTTTTAGGCAATTTCTTTGGTCAGGTAATCTCCTCTTGAGAAAGTGGAGCTTAATTAAGTGGGAAGTGGTTTGTCGACCGAAGCAGGATGGTGGCTTGGGATTGCGTAGAGCGGATTGGAATGGGCAAGCATTGGCGGCTAAGTTATTTTGGAGGTGGTGTTCACATCAACATCAGACCTGGGCCAAGATTCTTACCTTCAAGTATATTGGGGATGTGGATGGTGCTGAGGTTTCTCGATTTAGTCTTTCGGGGAAAGGGTCTATGATCTGGGAAACTCTCAAGAGGGGAGCTCCTTTGGTTAAACAAAGCCTATTTCGGATTTGCAATAGAGGCTCTGATGCCCTCTTCTGGCTTGACTCCTAGGATGGCTTCCCACCTATCCTCTCCTCACATCCACATTTGGAGACTTTAAGCAGGATTTCTGTTCAAGCTGGCTGGAGCAGAGTGATGGACTTCAAAGCCCCTCGGGTCTTGGGGCAAACTATCATTTATCAGTGGAAGGATATGCAGGAGTGGCCTTTGGGTGGATCTTTGGAGGATAGGAGGGAGTTATCCTCCATTTTGGCTGCTAGAGTGTGTTGCTCGCTTCCGGAGAGGGATGTGTTGGCTTGGGGCTCAGATCCTAAAGGGAAGTACTCTGTTGTTTCAGGGTATCGTGCTTTGGACAAACAGGCTTTAGGCAGTGCTGAGGTTCCTTGGTGGAAAAACATTTGGAATAAATTCTCCTGGCCAAAATGCAACTTTTTCGCTTGGCTTGTGGTGTATGGCAGGTTCTTGACTTGGGACAACCTTTGCAAGAGGGGTTTCCAAGGTCCCTCTTTATGCTTTCTGTGTCTCAAAGATGTTGATACTATTTCTCATCTTTTCTTTCAGTGCCCCTTTGCTAAAACTATTTGGCACTTTTGGTGGGCGGCTTGGAATATGTCCTGTTGACATCCTTCATCTCTTGGCGAGTTCTGGCAGAATGTTGGACATACTACAGCAAAGACTTCTTTTTTGCACACTGTCTGGCCTATTGGCCCTACTCTTATTATTTGGCAGATTTGGTTAGAGCGCAATCGACAGATTTTTCTAGATAGGAAGCTACAGGTGGGCCAAGTTTGGGCTCAAATTCTTGGGGCTCTTCAAGAGACGTTACAAGCAAAATGTGATTTGTCTGTTTTGGTTGATCCTGGGGATACTGGAGTGATTCAGAAGTTGGGGATTTCTATTGGTAGTACGGGAAGACCCAAGGTTGGGCGAGGTAGGTGCTCTAGAGGGAAGGTCTTCAGAGGAGGGTATTGGATGCTTCCTCCCACTGGTGTCTTGAAAATCAACACTAATGGGTCTTCAAGAGGTAATCTTGGGCATGCTGGTATTGGTGGGGTGGGCAGAGATAGTTCTGGAGTGGTTGTTTTCTTTTTCTCTGAGTATATGGGACATCACTCTAATAACCTCATGGAGGCCTTGGCGATTCTTTCAGCCTTGAGGAGAGCTTTCGCTCTCGGCTGGAATAAGATTATCTGTGAATCTGATTCTCAGGTGGTGGTTGACTTGATAAATGGGATGACGCGCCGGCCATTGGATATTTAGCGGTGTAAACAATCCAACCTTGAGTGAAATTTACTGAATTAATCACCTTTTCTATCCTGATGAATGGAACAAGATTGGTGATGAAACTAAGCCAGCTTCAGCTTAGGAAGAATGGGGCGTAGTTGAGGCTGGATGATTGAGACTAGTTTACGAGGACCACTGGGATTTGAAGTTAGATTTACTAAGTCAATCTTTGCCGTACAACTTGAATTCTGATCTCTGTTTGTTGTCTTGGGGCCTTTGGGGTTTTTCTTTTCTTGAAGGCAGCTGGCCTACTCTTGTTGATTAATAAAAGTTTTTACCCTCTTTTATTAAAATAATAATAAAAACAAATTTATTTAAATATTAATATAATATATATATACATATAATATATCATTTATTATATATATATATATATATATTATATTATATATATATAATATAAAATAATTAAATAAAATTTAAAATAAAAGACCATGATTTTAAAAGTGAAGCTTTAAAGGGAAGATTTGGCTTCCTTGCAGGAGTCATAATTCTTGGCCAGGCTGCCTATGGCAGCAGCGTTGCCCTGTCTGCTATACTCCATGGAAATTTGTTTGTGAAGCGGGGGAGCCTAACTCCCTCAACTCTTTGTTTTTAATAAAACTCTCATTTAAACAAAAAGGCTCTAAATGCACTCTGTTTTCTGGTAAATATCCAAAACAGGTTTTTTCTTCTTTGACAAAAAATAAATAAAATTGGGTAAATAAAAAAAAATCTTTTTTATAAAAAGAAAAATTCTCAGCATAATTTCATACAAATATATATAATATAAATATATACATAATATATATATATATGTATATATATATACAAATTTCCATTGTTTTACAATCAAGTTGTGCAAACTTTCTACATAAATTTTGCAATAAAACTAATTTCTCAACACAATTTCTTGGTTCCAATTTCAAATTTAATAAGAACCATTTCAACACCAAAATAGAGGTTTTCAAATTTCATTTTGTTTCATTCCATTTTGTATTGTTGAAATTGAAAATTTCAGTTGCAAGTTTTGTTTTTCAACAACCAATCTAAATTTTTTCAAGATTTAAACAGGGTTTTCAAAAAAAAATGTTGCAACAAATTTTCAAATTGAAAATGCAAATTTCTAAAACAATAAACAAGGAGAACCTGTAATTTGAAGCTTGAAGGAGAGTTTGAAGAAGAAAGTTGAGCTTCCCTGCAAGAAGATTTTCCAAAGCTCTTCCAAAATCCTCACCCAAAATCCAAAAATGCATGAACAAAACATGAAGAACTCTCCTTCTTTTTAACAACAATATATTTTTTTTAAAAGAAATATCTTCCCCAAATTTGGTCAACTTTCCCCAAAATATCCTATCCACCATAGTTATTGCTCTTCTATCCAATTTGGAGATATTTTGCTTTTTTTTTAAATTTAAAACTAAAAACAATTTTCTTTCAACATGAATTTATTTCTTTATTTCATTTTTTAAAATTTCTATTTCAAATGAATTTAAATGCTTTTAAACATTTTCATTCAAAAGAATTAAACTTTAAATCTATTTCTAGACACTTTTTTTATAAAAAAATTCAATTCAAAAAGAATTTAACCATTACAATTTCCAACATGAATAAATTGATTTAATTCCACACAATTAATTTAAATAATCAATAAAATAAATCTAATTCCTAATTAGATTATTTTATTAATTAAATTAAATTAATTAATAAATTACATAACATTTCTAACACTACAACTAGATTTATTTAATAACATCTGAAATACAAAAAAAACCATTTATTTACCTTTTTCAACTTGAAATTAAATAAATCAAGGAGAGATGAACAATAAATAAGCAACTTAACCCGACTAAAACTCAACGACACACTATGCCTAGGGTGATGACTTGGCACGGAAAACCTATCTACTATCTCCCAATCGAATACCATTGGCCAATGGACACGCTCAACCTGGAAATCAAGTGGAGTCGATGTCCTGTACCTGTCAACCTGCAAACAAAGAGTATATCGAACATGCATATATATATGATATAATAAACACACCGTGAAGAGGAAATCTTAGAATCATAGGGTGCTCACAAGCGAGTGATACAATCCCGTCCCCTTCACCAATACAGACTTACTAACTAACGAGTCTAACATCAATAATATAATCAAAAGCATAAAGCATCATTAATTAAATATCTGCTAGGCGAACTCAAAGCATACCATAATGATAACATCAAAGTAAAATACCATCACATCAAAATATAACATTCGCATCACTTAACAGTTTGCAATCAAATAGTAACCAAGTACCATAGTCAAAGTAATAGCAGATTAAAGCATAACAAAGAAAACACTGTCCGATCAAAAGAGCCAAAATGGAGGGGTGCTACATATTTAGTGTGAAGAGTGCAATTGGGTTTGGTTTAGTTGTTTTTGTTTGTCCATTTTATTTAATTTTAATACCTATTAAGGTCCTAGGAACAACCTCCTAAGTTTACTATGAGCCAAAGTGTAGGAGAGATAACCCACTCTCATAGAGTTGGCCTTTAACCCTCCATGTTTTTTTGATGGGTCAATATCACTTGAATGATTACAAACCTAGCCTTGTGAGTAAGATTTCATCTAGGAAGTGGAGCAATATTTTTAGGATCGAACACATTCAACACTCTTGAACCAAAATTATGAAAGATTTTGTTTTCTTTTAAAAGACGCTCATTCAAATCCAAGTAATTTCTCATTCATAACCATCATCTCATGGAGGTCCTGTGTTATATTTTCCACAACAACTCTTCTTTCTTAGTCAATTATATTTCATCATCAATTCCTTCTTGTTAGCCTTAATCATAATACAAATTTTCCTTGCTTATTTAATGAATTTAGATCTTCAAGAACCACTTGTTACAACCAAGCTTCACTAATTTTTTTGTATCTTTGATACTTGAAAATATTAACAATAGTATTTTTTAATTAATTTTATTGGAAAGAGTAATTATTTTCCATACAAGTAATCGGAGTCACAATTAGAGGTTGTTCATCCATATCCAATATTGGTCTAATATAAGTATTCAAAGTGAAAACCTATTCCTCAAGCTACTCTCTAGTTTTATTTTCTTAATTTTTTTGGAACAATGCAAATGATACCTAGAAATTGTATATGTCACCTTCATGTGTAGATGGATCAAGGTCCACTCTAGTAATCACATAATCAACCACTATCATTTCTTCTTATTTTTTAATAGCAATGGGCTTGGCAATTTCAACATATTGTGTATCTCTAGAAGTGTCAATCCTTAACGTTGAAGTAGTTTTGTATTTCTTAGGATCTCAAGTCATTTGGAGAAAATCAGTGAAAATATCAAAACTAGACATTATCACCTTTGTAACTTTTTTTATTAGCCACTATTTGTTTGATCCAAGGAGAGGGTGAGATAGGAACAACAATATGTGAATGAAGAGTGATAGTTTTATCAATAAGATAAAGAAAATTTTGGTTAATAAAAATGGAATATCATAAATATCAACTTTTCTTGAGGTTGAAGTGGGAATTTATGGGGGAGAGGTAGGGTAGGCAGAGAAAACCAACTCCTAATGCAAGAGAAGATGATTTTTAGGGGATGTAATGGGAGAAATACACAAGAAAAAGCTAAGGGTTCTTGTTGTGAGAGATAAATAAGTTGATATGTGGGGAACATTAAAATATTTTTGATAAAATCTAAATCTAATACAATGAACTATTTCAAGGTATTGTCAATTAGAAAACAAGGATTAATACCTAAAGAGGAATTATTCACATGTGTCTAAGATATTGCGTCTTGAGGCTTCTTTATATTTTGTTCATTTTTAGGTGTAGTATCACCATTACAAGTTTTTGGGAATTTTATTTTTGTTTGGATCTCCATCATCTACTGTTATGGTTCAGGTAGAACGGAGCAATAAACATTAACAATTGAGATTAAATAACCTAGAAATAACAATGAATAATAACACAAAAGAAATAAACATAAAATTTTAACATGCTTCACCCAATATGGGCTACATCCACAGAAACTCAGCCACCCAATGATTTTATTAACTAGTGAAAAATAGATTACAATCTCACAAATTCCATACAGTAACATACATCCTAGCCACTTATAACAAGATTTTTGGAAGCTTCTAGAATTAGGGTTTTACAAAGTCATTTTTTTTTCATTTGACGTGTTAACAAGAAAACCTTGATGTGTTAATGAGAAAAAAAAAATTGGGGGCTACGCTTCTTGAACCCCTGCTATCAAGGGTTGTCATCCCCAAACCCCAACACCACTTGTTAATTGGCTCTTTCCTTGAGTTATGTAGACTAAAGAGAATTATGGAACTAAGGGGATTTTTGTCCATTTTGAATTATATGATGACTCATCCTTGTTGGAGTTCTTACTAGTAATATATTCAATTACTCTCTAGTTTTATTTTCTTCATCAATTCTTTGGAACAATGCAAATGATACCTAGAAATTGTATATGTCACCTTCATGTGTAGATGGATCAAGGTCCACTCTAGCAATCACATAATCAACCACTATCATGTCTTCTTATTTTTATCAACAATGGGCTTGGAAATTTCAACATATTGTGTATCTCTAGAAGTGTCAATCATTAACATGAAGTAGTTTTGTGTTTCTTTGGATCTCAAGTCATTTGGAGAAAATCGGTGACAATATCAAAACTAGACATTATCACCTTTGTGACTTTTTTTATTAGCCACTATTTGTTTGATCCAAGGAGAGGGTGAGATAGGAACAACAATATGTGAATGAAGAGTGATAGTTTTATCAATAAGACAAAGAACGTTTTGGTTAATAAAAATGGAATATTTATGATATCAACTTTTATTGAGGTTGAAGTGGGAATTTATGGGGGAGAGGTAGGGTAGGCAGAGATGGAATGGATGGGAAAACAAACTCCTAATGTAAGAGAAGATGATTTTGTAGGGGATGTAATGGGAGAAATACACAAGAAAAGGCTAAGGGTTCTTGTTGTGAGAGATAAATGAGTTGATATGTGGGGAACATTTAAATATTTTTTGATAAAATCTAAATCTAATACAATGAACTATTTCAAGGTATTGTTAATTAGAAAACAAGGATTAACACCTAAAGAGGAATTACTCACATGTGCCTAAGATATTGGGTCTTAAGGTTTCTTTGTGTTTAGTTCATTTTTAGGTGTAGTATCACCATTACAAGTTTTTGGGAATTTTATTTTTGTTTGGATCTTCATCATCTACACCACTTGTTAATTGGCTCTTTCCTTGAGTCATGTAGACTAAAGAGAATTATGGGACTAAGGGAAACTTTTTCCATTTTGAATTATATGATTACTCATCCTTGTTGGAGTTCTTACTAGTAGTATATTCAACAACTATTTTCATGAACAAAAATTTTAATCTTTTCAATATAAGCATGGTTCTTTCCTCAAGGCTTGTAATTTCTTTATAGGCCCAATTCATTTGGTGATATTGGATGCATTTGAATTGATTTCTCAAAAATAGGATCAATTAGATCACTTTCATTATCTATAACACCTTTTATTACCCATCCCAAATTATATGATTTCAATTGATCTAGATTCATTCTCATCCAATCTCTTTTTTTGACTTCAAAATTAGTCTCACAATCTTCCTAATAATCGTGTATATATGGAAATGATGATATTGGGGCCCATACTTGATATTATTTTCCACATATTCTTTTCTATTAAAAGGAAACCTTTTATCATCAAAATGTATCATCATCTTGGTAATATTTCAATTAAAATCTTGTGTATTATTAGAAGAATTTATATAGATAGTAACTAAGAACAATTGGTTGAAATTCCAACAATTTATTTTCCTTGCATTTTGTTGTTAATTTCACTTACATGTATGTATGTTTCAATAAAAACACATAATAATATAGTATGGAAATTCTATTGTAGATTTGACAAAGCCTTTTCCGTTGATTCCAAATATACCAAGGGATACTTCCAAAGAGTTGTATATCTTGCAATTGGAAAAATTCAAGATAGATATAAAATATTTCAATTGGATTAAAATAATTTATCCAAATGAACATGATGCTACCAAGAAGCTTAAATAATGTGATAAATTTATCCAAAAATTTAGGTATGAAGGCATTCTCAATGGATGATTTTGACAAGCATTTGGTCTCTAATTCTATTTATTTTCATTCAATAGAAGTTGAGCCCTAATACAATAGTGCTAGAATAGAAGGGGAAATTGTGGTGTTGGAATTTTTAAATAAAGTGATGGAATATCTTAGGAACAAGAAAATTTTACACAAAAAGGTATGTATTCCAAATTATATGGTAAGATAGGGATTTGTTGTAAGCATTTCTCTCACTTGATATCACTATTCTAATGGAAAGAAATTTACAATATGTGGTGACATTCATGGCTAGTATTATGACCTTCTTAACACCTTTGAGCTAAATGGGCTTCCTTATAAGGGAAAACCATATCTTTTCAATGGTGATTTTGTTTATCGATGATACTTTTTTATTGAAGTCATCATTGTGCTCTTTACATTTAATTGCATGTGTCTAAGTGAGTTTTGTTTTTTAGAGGAAATCATTAAATATATATATATGCAAAATAATTATGGTTTTGAGGGTGAAGTGACATTCCAAGTATGGTGACATCATGGCATAGTGTTGATGGTGTAAAACTTATTGATATCATAATAATTGATCAATATAGGAAGCCACCTAAAAAGGAGATGATGCATTGTCTAGGAATAGTTATTTACAAAATTATTCTCCACTTAACAAACCTTCCACACAAGATTTAACCAAACCTACTACACCACTATAATCTTAGAGAGGAGATGGACCAACAACAAGATTCAAGTTATACCCTAATAAACCAAGATATGCTTTCTCTACATGTATAGCTTTTTAAGAAATTTTATTGATTTCAATCTCTTCTCACTTATGAAAATCAACTATGTTTACTATACAAATCATATATTATTACTCTAGAAGAGGCTTCTCTCTAGTACCACTCAATAAGTAGGATATTGATATTAGTAGAGCCATGTTTGCACAAAGGAAGACTTATGACAAAGATGCTTGAATGAATGACAAGGAATAGGTTGAGAAAAATGTTGAAGGTGAAAATGAGAAGAATCCTAATGGTTAAGGAACTAGTTCAATATGTAGATATTTTGGAGTTCTCCACATTTTTCCAAAGAAATTGGTCCCTACTTAGAGAAAATCTTATCTCCTAATTTGACAATCTAAGATAACTCCCTGAACTGAAGAAAATGTGCTTCACAAGCAATTGGAGATTAATTGTGATTAAATCAAGACCAAGTAATCGCATACAAGCTCACAAAGATAACTTCATGGGTGAAAATTGAATGGAGACAATTGAATGAGTATAATGTGAAGATCACTCTAATACCCATTACATAAGATAAAATATAGAAGGCATCTTGAGCAAACATTAGATGACATTATTAAACTTTAGTAGCTTATTAAACATAAGAAAAAATCCAAAAGACATCTTAATAAACATTATTTAACCTAAAGAATTCAAGGTAATGGGTAAAGAAAAAAATTGTAAAATAAAAGGTTATTTGTATGAGTTGTAGTCACCATGCATATGGTATCAAAATTTTGATTCATATACATTAGAATTGGATCCAGTAAGTATTCAAGTTGATCATTTTGTGTACTAAAAGTGGGTAGATAATCAAGTGTTAATAATTATTTTATATGTTGATTATATTCTTGTCATTAGGAACAATAATACAATAATTGGAGAACTAGAGAAGTGTCCATAGAGATAGGGCTAGCAAGAAGTTATGGTTAAACTAGAGAAGTGTCTTGAGATTATTCTATAGTGGTTCAATGTGCATGCAATAATCATGTAAGTATTCCTTACTAGTACAAGTGGATAGATGATTAAAAGTTAATCATTATTTTATATGTTGATTATATTCTTATGGTTGGGAAAAATAATACAAGGATTAGAGAACTCAAGGATCAACTAGATATTAGGTTTGAAATGAAAGATCTAGGTGTTCCTAGATGTGTACTTGGTATGGAGACTTATAGAGATAAGGCTTGCAAGAATATATGGTTAAACTAGAAAAGTAACTTGAGAGTATTTTAATTTTATAGCGGTTTAATATGCATGACAATAATCATGTAAATATTCATTTACTAGTAGGTACTAAGATAAGTTTGAAATAATGTCATAAGTTTGTAGTCTTTGGAGGACATGAATAATATTCCATATTCTAGTGTAGTAGGCAGCCTATGTATGCAATGGTCTATACAAAGTCAAACATTGCCTAATAAATGGGAGTTCTAAGTAGGTTCATGTCAAATCCTAGCAAAGAACATTATGTTCAGCTATTTGAAAGGAACTCTAGATTATTGTTTCTTATCTCATGGTTGTAATGATGTTGGTAAGGTGTTGAAGATACAAGAGTTCATAGATTTTGATTGGATTGGAGATGTTAATAACTGAATATCAACTAGTGTATATATCTTTACTCTATTTAGAGTAGTAATAAGTTGGATGAGTAAGCAACAATAGAAATTTGTGTTTTCCATAATCAAAGTAGAGTACATGGTGGAAATCATGCTTGTAAATAAGTTGTGGCTACAAAGACTAGGTAGTAACTTATTGGTTTTAAGAGTCATATAATGTTGAATTGTGGTTCGCAAAGTGTAGTTTATTTGACTAAGACTCTTATTTACCATGCTCAAACTAAACATGTAGATGTGCAATATCATTTTTTTAGGGAGATGGTTGAGACAAGGAAAGGTTTGATAAATAAAATTGACACTCAAGTAACTTCTTTGGCAAAGCCTATGTGTACTATTACTTCTTTAAGAAAATATGAGAACTAATTTTTTTGTGGTTTAGGGATGAGATGGGTTAATCCCAATCTCACATGTAGGGTTAACTCCTTGGGATACTATAAGTTCTCCTATTGAATATCAAGTGGTAGAATGGAACTTTGGTGTCTTCTTCACTTGTAGAAAGTTATTGGTAAGGAATTATTGGAAGAAGTTAATGGACTTTGATCTCTGTTCATGTTAACTATTGTCTTGTAGATTAATAAACAGTTTTGATGAGTTGTAGAAGGTTGTGGTGATTTTTAGGTTTTGATTTCTAGTAAAAATATTTAGAAGAGAACTCACAACCACATAATTATAGTGCGGTATTGGAGTACATGTAGCGATGACTAAGAGAACAATGATGTTATAATAGATGCATTGAGGTACCACAAGTAGCTAGAATCAAACAAGAGTTTTTATATGCTAACACAAGCCATGGGCAATGTTTGTCTATAATGTAGAAATACATGTACATAGCTCAAGAGAAGTGGGTCAACATCATTTAACCAAAGTGAACAACATCGGCTTATTACATGTGTTGATCATCTATGTGGAGAATTCATGTTACATGTAATGCGCAACATGTTAATGTCATGATATGGTCATTGAGATGGTTGTGTGATTGTTGGTATTCTACATGGTAGTTAGATAATTAGATATTTGAAATTCCTTGTTGGATGGTTCAAATGGATATAACTATCTACTTGTATAGATTGGTTAAGGTTAGATAGTGGATGTGGTCGAATACTTAAGGTGTGAAGTCCTAATTGGAGGTTATATAATGTGAGTCCATAGATTGAGATTATGTGAAAGGGACTTATAGTATTGGATGTAATTTTCCTAAATAAACAATTTAAATATCCTTTCACTAGTGGCTTTTTTCCATAAGAGTTTCCCATGAATTCATGTCTCGTGTGTATTTGTGACTGGTGTATTTCCCCATGTGTTCCCTTTAATGTTTCTTAATTAAAACGTATAACAAACATAATTGTTTTTATCACATAATCATAAGGCATTTGAACATCTTGAATATATTGATCATAAGTATTTGGGATTTATTCTCAATAGTTGGAAATACCTCTTTCTTTGTACCATTCCAACTTACCATCTACATTGTATTTATTCTTGAATACCCACTTGCAACCAATCTAATTTCTTCCTTTATAAAAGTTATATAAGAATATTAAATTATTGAAAATATCAATAACATTATTGACATGATATCTAATATTAATAATGTAAAAAAATCAAGCATTGATTGGTCTATTCTATAAAAAAAATATTGATATTCAATTAATATTTTAATAACTACTTAAGAAATAAACATAACATTGTGGACTAGCCACCTCACCAAGGCAATATTTATGAAGTGAACGATAAAATGATTTATCAATAATTCCCATCTATAGCGAATATGTAGAAATTCATAACAAATATTGAAAGATAAAAATAAAATTGCAAAGATTGATTTTTTTAAATGAATTGAATGTCAAAAAAATTGAACAATAAAAACTATTCATTTAAAAAAAATTATATAATAGCCAATATAAAGTTAAGAGATAATATTTATAAGAATTTTAAATTGTTGAAAAAATTAAAACTATTAACATAGCACGAAATATTAGTAATGTAAAAAAGTCAAACATATGATTCATCAATTCTAAAAATTTATTGAAATTCAAAGAATGATCTAGTAATCTATTCAACTTAACTAATAATGAATGTGAAGTTTTTTCTCTATTTAGATGTTGAGCAATCCCTTTCCAAAACCCTACACTTTTAGATAGGAATTTTAGGCCTTATATTCAATAGAGATTTGTTACCAATTATATTCATGTGTGATTATTGGGGTGGATGCAAAGAGAAGAGGGTGGAATTAGACTAAGTGCTTGTGGGCCAAAAAATTTTGGTAAAACCAAATATCCAATCAGTCCAAATCGAATATTTAATTAGGCTCAAAGTGCTTGTGGGCCAAAAAAATTTTGGTCAAACCAAATATCCAATCAGTCCAAATCGAATATTTAATTAGGCTCAATTACCTGAGCCTTATCTTCTCATCTTGTTTGATTTGGTTTTAAGCTTTGACTTATAATTACAAGTTCATGATGACAACCATTAACACACCCCACTTCCACAATATGACTCACAACTGCAACTTCTTTTAGCAAAATTGAAAAGACTTGTACAAGTATCTATTTTCAAATATTTAGTTTTTTCAACTTTAAACATAATTTTACAAATTATTTATCATTTTTCAAATATAATGTATCACAAACTTGAAAACATCTATACTTGATTTTATTTTTTTAACTTTAGATTGTCAAATCCTTTTTCTAACAAGTTGAATCCAAACTAGACATCAGGCTTTATACACTAAAAGAGAATATAATGTTGCAATCATTTTAAGTTGAAGTGATCATGCATAAGGGGTTGAGTTTTCTAGTGTAATCCTATTTAATTATATATCTTCCCAAAGAATTTTGAAAAACACTTAAATTTACTAATCTTTAGGTCAACATACACATGTTTTCATACACCAATGTAAAATAAAATGTCACTTTTGTAAATTATTTACTTGATTAACTTTTATTATTTAGATATTAAAGAAACCACATTCAAAAACTAGAAACACAATTCTACATTTCATATTTTTGCACCATATGCATATTATATCTAGAAGTGCTTTAAATCATTACCCTAAGAACACTAAATTTGTTTTTCAAATGAAAATTGACACTTGAATGTCATTTTCACCCCTCTTTAACTTATACTCACCCATTGATTATGTTATTCAATATAGAGCATTTGCTAAGGCAATTGACAATGATACTCTAAATTGTCCTATTAAGTAATGGGCTGAGGTGGTAACAGATAGAGCTATAACTGAAACTGTACATCTTGTTAGCAATATATGTTTATGCTTTCATGTCAATATTTTGATTCATCAATGGTGATGAGAAGAATGCCTTGATAACATATTAGTACATTTAAGTTGCAAAACATATGTAAGTACTAGGATGGGATCTACCCTTATGCAAAGTAAAATAGAGCATCATCAACATAATGAAAGAATCTGAACCTATTGTAAAAGGTTTCTTTTTGTTACAAGTGAAGAAAAGAAATTAAAATTGCAATGCTCCAGTACTCGATCCAATCTAGAAAAGTAAGTAAAACCTACAATCATCGGGCACTAGAACTTTGACAAAATGCCAAAAAAACAAATTGTCACAAGAATGATAATTATGTAATTGAATTGGACAACTCAGAAGCCTATGAATTAGTGTATAGAACTTACCAACTAGAATACAAAAAGTAAGTCTTTGCTCAAGGGTTTCTTTAATTATATCCTTAAGTTGTAGTAATTGTTATTTAAAGTTTTCCTTTGATCAAATAAACCTTCAGATTTAATCATTTGATCCTCCAGAATTAAATCATTCAAATCAGCTGAGTTGTCTCGAATGGTTATGTATCAATTTGGGTTGTTCAATGGCCTCCAATATTTACGTTTATGATAAATGATTTTACAGGAGATTCAGTCATATCCTCGTGATAGGATATAGAGTTTGTCATGCCTTTCATGTTCTTTATTGGATGATACCATTTATCACAAGAAAATGGCATGTGCCTTTGCAAATGATTTCAAATAATACAAAAGAAAGTAGCTATCATGCTGTATCTTGAAACAGATTAATTACAATTCCCAAATTTGATTCCCTGCATACATCTTTGCACAAAAATCAGCAACTTTTGAACAAATCAACAATGTGAATTTATCGTGCAGAAAAATCCAGATGAACCAAAAAATTGCAAATCTCTTTCTTAAGTTGAATCTGATCTAACCACTC
Organism: Sequoia sempervirens; assembly: GCA_007258455.2. Classification (NCBI taxonomy): domain Eukaryota; kingdom Viridiplantae; phylum Streptophyta; class Pinopsida; order Cupressales; family Cupressaceae; genus Sequoia; species Sequoia sempervirens. The sequence continues at coordinate 15,838 of VDFB02014283.1, forward strand.
AGAAGTCCAAACATTAATTTAAATTGGATACACACTCTTTCAATATAAATTTCACATAAAGAGAAATTGTTAAAAAAACTTGATAGGAGTGAGGTCAAAATCCATTTTTCAGCCAGCATGAAGTACAATACTCTCCATTCTCATTCAGCCTTCTTCCAAAAAGCAATTGTATTTCAGATAAGCAGGATTCTCACCTGGTGAGGAAGTCCTTAATTTTGTTATACAAAACACAAAAATGCATAGCTTTTTAATAAATTAGTATCTTCGTGTCTGCCACCTCTGCTTTAATAAGCTATGGACATTGACTTGGTAATTGCCCAGCGTAAATCTCAAAAAAAAAATGGAAACTGCCTAAATTAATACAACATGAAACAGGCAACTGAAATCTACCAAATAAATACAGAGACAATAAGAATTGACTTCTCAAAGTAAGTAGGCTCATAATATTGTCACCGTTTGTAAACTTTTATTTATGGAATCCGTGCACATTTTTTGCCAGAAAAATACTCAAAAGCGTAAAAAGTGGTCCAAGTTCTTGAAAAAAAAGTAAAATGCAGGTTAATAGGAAATGGCTATAATTGGAACCTTAGTGGAACTTGAGAGGATGGTTTCCTGGCATATAAGGTTTCCCGTATGTAATTGATTTCACTGATTTGTAAAGCCCAACAATTGATTCACCACCACCGTTGACTGCATACATAGAGTAGGCAACAATGCTGTAATAAGTCAAACAAAAGCCTTGGCTCCCTGGAATCTGTATTTCTGACTTCTAAAAGGAATAAAAATGAATCATTGTTTAGATAATGTGATCAGAGTTTAGTATAGACTCTGTAACAGTGTCCCACCCTCCTAATAAGCTCTGCATAGTGCTAAGATCTGGAGAAAACAATATATGGTCTCTATGAGCAACCTAGCACAAGATCGGGATAGGAATAAATTTGTGCATTATATGGACAAGATTCTCTTTAGCCTGCTCCCCTTAAATTCAAAACCATGGGAAAAGCCTGAATGAAATACACACGGGCTTGCAATGAAAGAAAGGAACAAACACTAGAAAGTCATATTTCTCAGCCAGCATAAAGAACTTCTCGTATAAGAAACTAATCAATGTGGAAAGCCTGAATCAAATACATGCAGGTTAGCAATGAAAGAAAGGAACAAACACTAGAAAATGGTATATTGCTCAGCCAGTATAAAGAACTTCTAGCTATAATAACTAATCAGTGGAAAATCATGCAAGTCAACAGCTATCTGTGTAAGAATCATGATAAATGAACATCAACAAAGAAAATGAAATCTTACTGTCACATCTCTCTCCCCTTGAAATATTGAGCTGCCAACCAAATGAAATTAACATAAAGAGCATTAGAGGTAAACATCAGGAAATTCCAAAGCTCACCAGGCAAAGGTAAACAGCTAATGGTCACCATCTGCCAGAGCTCTCAATTTTATTTATAGACAGAGCTCATAAGCTATCAACAGTTATCCTACCCCCCTTGTGAGAGAAAACAACAGATGTTCAAGGCGCACAAGCAATACAAAGATCACAATTGCCATTTTCAAAGGAAGCGCAAACTCTTGAATTTTTCACTTCCATGCCTAATCTAGAGGTTCAAGGAAAATCAGTATCACTTTCCATGTAAAAGCTTCACCTCTTTCATTTATTTTAAAGGCTTGTAAGCATTGACCCTGATTTGACCTTGACAACTATAGAGATCTGCTGACTCTGCATAATCACAGGGGATAAGACACACTGAATCAAATTCATGCTATCTCTAGAGGAAGAAGCCCCCTCTTACCATTCTGACAGACTTACAAGCATAACTTCAGCTCTTAATTGGACGTTGAAAATGTGGAAACAGGTGATGCAATGAAATAGATTATGGAAATAATTAGACCACCTAACAGTAAATTATTGCACCAAACTTATAATTAATAATCATGGAGAGCAGGGAACAGCTTCGTTAGCATTCACTGCTTCACCAGACCTGTGCCTTTGATATGGTAAGACTTCAGTCCAGAAGCACTATGTTAATAACCTGACCTGTATGTTCTGTCTTTTCTCCTTTGACAGGGGGAAGGAAGTTAATTACAGATGGCACTAGGGCAAAGGGTGAACAGAGAACTCCCACACCTTGTATCCTTCTTCACAGGAGTAGCTTCCACCTTTGTTCCTTTCATATACGCTTGACAAAGAAATCCTCTTTCTGCAGTTCACAGGGCAGGAACTATAATTTGCTCTGGTATCAAATTATCTGTCATGGAGAGCAATGAGCAGTTTATTGTTTATTAAAAGGTTGTTATATATAATAGAGGATGTCAATTATTGGTTTAACTGACCATTCAACCACCTATGTTAACAATAATATTAAGTATTATTCTTCTTAATGATGTAATATAATTATTTTATTCTAGCACATATAACCATATCATTTGCAATGTCTTCTGTTGCTGCCACACGAAAGTGCTTCTCTTCCACTCCTAACCCTAAACCTTCCACCTGCGCCAATGATGTTCACAGTCTGCAAGTTTTCCTGCTTTTTCATCACATTCTCTGAAGGTTACTGCCATCAAGATTAATCCTGGGGGTTCAGCAGCAGATGTACACCTGAGTTTTAACTGCTCTATGGATGTTGACAAGACAGCAAATTCTTCTTTCAGGATATTTAATGGTTCCAAAGCTTCCTCTGCTGTTAACCCTAATCTAACTTCACCTAAATCTTTTCAAGATGCAATTGCTGGGAAGAATCAAAATTTATAGGGAGGTAGGGATGATTGAAAGGGCATTGACAAAAATTCTGATCATTCTGTCCAGGAATCACAGTGGGTTGTTTCTAAAGGCTGAAATCTCAAATCTGGAAATCTGGAAATCTCCAGCAAGGAAGGGCTTGCCATCAAATGATTTTGAATCTTCCAAAAGTATAAACAGGTGCATTAAGGCATTTTATTTTGTGTATAATAAAAACATTTTATTTGAGATTCAAATGAATCTGGGACCGAATATTGTGGGTCTTGGGTCCCTTACCCAAGTAACTATAGGCAAAAACTATATAGCCTTGTCTCCACAAATCTATCATAAAGACGTTCTAGAATTTTTTTAATAAACTCATGCTTGACATCAAAACCAATGAAAATAACAAAAATGATTTTTAGCCTTTCAAGATGCACATGGATATAAAGATTTCACTCTAAAAATGAGCAGCGAATAGTAAAACGATAACAATTATAAGAGAAAGTCAATAAGTATTGCCCAAAAAACAGAGCTTGATAAAAACAAAGACTTCAAGGATTATATTATGATAATGCAAGGACACTCATTATAGTATCAGATTAATTGACTGCAATCTTCCATAACAATGTTTACATGTAAACTAATAATGTCTAATCAATGGTGGGAGGAAAATGAGAGGGAAACACTTCCCTAGTAGATTTCAAAAACAATTGAAATCAAAGACCATTTGCATCCCAATGGAAAAGGAAGCTGACTCCTGCTGGGAAATCATACTTGGGCCATGTAGTCTCAGATTTTAATGGGATTCTGTCTTTTAAAAGAGGTGAATCCTCCGCTAAAGGCGAGGAAAAGGTCCGAGTGCAGTATAATGATGATCCCTTTCAAAATCCACTTAAGTCTGTATGCAATGGTTCCTTCCCCAAAATGACTGGTGTGAATAGCAGATCACCAGAAATAGTATTGGACACCCTAGAAGTGAACAAAAATGAGGAGATATTCCTCTCAATGGCAGTGAATAGATTTTGTGAAGACAAAATGACTTACCAGGGAAAAGGTTTTGGACTGGTAAAGCTGGAATTGAAGGTTGAGGAAAAAAAATTGTTTTACCCATAGGTCACTTTTAAATTCTTCTTCCATCACAGGAGCTTCAAAAAGAGATCTTGGAGAAACCCATTTGATCATACCATCATTAAGTAATCCAGGCTAGTCCCTACAAGATATGTTTCTCTAGTGTCCCTGTTTTCTCCTCATATGAAAATATATTGGTACATTTTTACAGTCTCCCACTGGAGTAGTGGACTGAGAAAGGTTTAAGGATATTCATATACCAGGCATCTAGAGGAAGTAATGGAGATTGATAGAGGTACTTTTAAACAAATCAGAAAAGTTGTTCATGAAAATCCTGATTAATAGAGATATGGATCTTCCACTAGCTAAAAGTATATGCTTAAAGGCAGGGGGGAAATCTTTCATGCAAGAACTGAACTACACAAAAATTCCTTTTTGGTGCTACAAATGTCATAAGATTGAACATGCAGCCAAATTGTGTTTCTCAAGCCATCACTATGCTGCTACAAACGCAATTCAAGGAAAATGCAGAGTGAAAAACTCTTCGGAGTTGAGGAAAAATTTTATGTGGGCTCACAACCATGATTGTTTTTCAGCAAACCTGAGCCCTCCTACTTAGCAATCCTGAAAAAACAACATCTCAAGGAAACCTCTAGGTCAAATCTGGCTCCTACCCACAATCCAACACTTAATAGGAGGGAATGGAATCAAGCCTCACAGAATGCGAAGGAGGTATGTGAGAATGAGGATGAAATCATAAGAGAAGAAGAGGGAGACTCTATCCAGCTAGCCAGTAGTTAAGTGGCTTCTTTCTTGAGTGAGATTGTGGGTATCTCGGGAAAGCAGTTTGAAAAAGCCATTTCTTCCCAATTTGCAAAAAAGAAGGGGAGAAAATCAGAAGTAGAAGTCCTTAAGGAAGTGACCATTGAAGAAATAAGGGTTGGATCTCAGGCCATCATATATGAATATCTATCTAATTCACAGAGGACTAGGGTACTCCAAAGAGACAAAAGTCTTCTTTTGGAATGTTGTCAACCGTTCAGAAAATAAAGTCTGCACAGAAATCCTGTCATTGTACTTCTACAAGAAAGTTGAAACTAAATGTTCTAAGGCAGGTTTTGAAAGTACACTGGAACAAATAGCAATGTTTAGCTATGGATTCTATGGGAGCATCGGGAGTTTTAAGAATTCTTTGGAATCCTAGCACAGTAATAGTCAGTCTTCTAGACCATGGTTGCTGCTGGATGCAATGTTTGTTTCAATGCTTTCAAGGGAGGACTGTTGGTTTCATCTTCAACATTTATAATCTGAACTCTCCTATCTGGAAGAAAGGTGCATGGGCTGAAGTAACAACACAGATTACTTCCATTATCAGATCAACCTTATTTTTTGGGAGGTAATTTTCATACTATTCTATTTTCTGAGGACTTCCTCCACAAAAAGATCTGCTTCTGAATTCAAATAGTTTGTTCAAGACTGTAATCTTTATTATATCATTCTGAAAAGGGTGTGTTTACTTGGAATAACAGGAGGGAAGGTTTATTCTATATAGCAAAGTGTCTTGATAGGTTACTTGTGTCTTCTGAATGGTTCCTTAAGCAATGGATTTCTGCTTACATGATAATACTGATGGCTGATTCTGATCACTTCCCTATTTGGCTCAAGGTTTCTGTGGATCAGCACCCTCTAGTAAGTCCCTTCAAATTTGAATTCATATGGCTTCAGAATCTAGCCATTTTAACTGCTAATTCTGATTGGTGGAATGATTGCATGATCGAAAACACTGTTAGAAGTATTGTCATTGATGTCAAATGAAGAACATGACTTATAAATCATATTTGAAGAACTCAGATGAATGCTCAGATTTGAAGATCATGAGATGTCTGGCTCGAATGTCTGATTCAGATGGCTAAATTCAATTAAGCTATAGTCAATATATTCAGATATGGCTATAACATTTGGAATATGATCAAGATGGATAAAAAGAATGAACTTAAGCAAATAAAGAACTTAAGCGAGTCAATAGGTATTAACATAATACGTATCTGTTTGTAAGTGTGATCCTTTGATCAAAAGATACATTTGAAGGGACATACTCAAAGCGTCATATATACAACCAAGTTCGATTATAGTATTGAGAGACATGTTGACTAATCTCAGCTGATGCGAATTAGTTAATAAAAGCAAACCAAGTCAGCAACGTTATTTGGGCTTTACATTGATAAGCTGGAAGAATGAATAGACAAGGTTGGTGGGGAAGGCATTCATTTGGCCAACTTTGTAATAAAATTACTCTTATATGCCGATGATCTCATATTAATTGCTAAAACTGTGCTTGATTTGAGAAAACATTTGAAGGCTCTTGAAACATTTTGTCAAGAGGTCAGGATGCAAGTGAACACTAGCAAAACCAAAATAATTATCTTCTGACTGCCAAGAAAAAAACAGCAGATTGAATTTCTCTTTGAAGGCAGGCCACTGGAAATAGTGGACAAGTACAAGTACCTTGGGCTTGATTTTCACAACAAGCTCAGCTGGGGAACACGTAGAGCAAAAAGAATTCAAGGATTCAAGGAGGCTGGAAAGCGCTATACTCTTTGCAAAATAGATGTAGAAATGCAGAATTATGGGATTGGAAAACTAAAAGAACGCTTTTTAGTCTACTTGTCACTCCAGTGATTCTCTATGGGTGTGAAATTTGGGGCAGCAACATGTCAGATCAGAAATGGAGACAAGTAGAAAGAATACAAAAACATCTAATTATAAGCAGCCTCAAGCTTAAGACTACAGTGCCTTATGAGATTTTATTGGCCAAGACCAGTACTTTTCCCTTGGAGGCCTCGGCGATGATCCGGTTATTAAGCTACCTAAAGAAGGTCTAGAATATGGAGAATCATTGCTGGCCTAAGCTAATTGTGAAGGAAGAGCTAACTAGAAGAAAGAACACCTGAATGAAACTTAATATCAAATGGATGAAAAAGTGGGATGTTGAGATGCATGAGTGCCCAAACAAAAATGAAGAAATAAAAAAATATGTGAGAGAAAAATTTAAATATGCTATATGGACGAAAAAACCAGGGCATAAAAAGGATTATTATATCAAAGAATTCAATCCCACGAGGGACCATGAAGGAAAGGCCTATATAGGAGCGAATATCAAATGGAAAGCAAAAATGTTGATAGCTCAATTGTGAACTAGTTCACATCATCTTAGGTGTGAAATGGGTAGGTGGGTGGTTCCTAAAGAGGAGTGCGAAAATAGAATATGCCGACTCTGTAACAAGGGTATGGTGGAGACGGAATGGCACTTCATCATGGAATGCTCAGCATATAAAGACATCCAGGCCAGCTATGGGGATACCATGCAGGTTGATAATTTAAATACCTTGTTTGAAGAGTCAAGGCTGGACAAAACTGCAAACTTCATCATCAAAATTCACTGCAGAAGGGCTGATCTCAAACAGAGTCTACAAACTGTCTAGGACCATTCTGTGGGAGGTTCTTGTGTTGTTCTTGGGTCCCATAGGCTTCTTTGGCCTCGTGGACATCATTAAAATATTTCATTTCATTCTTGAAGAGACGCATTTCAAAGCCAAGCACGTGTGACTCTTTAAAATATGTCTTTTATGATGGTTTCTCTTGGGTCATGTTGTGTCTTCTCAAGTGGCGTGGCCGCACAATCAAAAGATGCACTTCATTCTAAAGGACGTGTTTATTTAAAAGGTTGCAACTTCATCCAAAGACGTATTCTTTGTGAAAGACAGTCTACAGGTGCGACTGCCAGATAACAAAAGACAAAACTTGATAGAAGTTTTAAAAATTTGAAGAGATCAATTAAGTCTAATACACATAAATGAAGAGGTGTGAATAAACAAGAGTTGTGCTCTTTCTTCAAGAGATGCAAGCTTTGATCAAAATATATAATTGACATTCATTTCAAGTGTGTGAAGTGTGGTTGTGAAGTTGTGAGCAATTCGAGTCAAAAGTCCCATCTTCTTGTGTGGGCGTAGGGTGATATCATTCATCACAAAATCAGATTGGAGGATTGGGAGAGTGCAGATCTAATTGAAGGCAGTCATCTTTCATCCATCAAGTCAAGGTTGGTGCCTTGCGCATTAGGGGTTGGTGCTCCTTGTAGGTTGGTGCCTACTAAATAAGTTTAAGGGGTTGGTGCTCCTTGTAGGTTGGAGCCTACTAAACAATCTTATTAATAATTCAAGTAGGTTGGTGCCTACTTGCTGTTGTAAAGTTATTCAAACATTTCTACATCAACAAAAATCAACTTGATAGCATTGTTCTATATTAAGAAGTTGATGTTGTGTTAAAGTTTTAAAGTTGTTAAAAGTAAAAGTGTGTTTTTGATTTACTGATTCACCCCTCCTCCCCTTCCCCCTCCTCCCGCTCACCCTCTCAGTAAATCTTTTGTGCTCTTCAAACTCCTCTCCTATATTCCAGAACTTCTTGACAAACATAAATCACTTTCGAATTATTCAGTGGATCAAGTTAAATACGAATCAATTGACTCAAACTTATTGTATATCCCAAAAATTAAAATACACTTAAAAGAAGCTAAAAGCCAAGAGTAAGGAGGTTTTTGGAACATTTTTATCAAGAAAGCTAAAATCAGTACAGCCTTGGAAGAGCTTTGTATATGATTCAAAAGAAAGGGCTAACAGGTGCTTCCCTGGACAAAGGAAAAACAAATCTTATGAGCTCTCAAGAGGATATGATACTAAACGAAGAAATATATTGGAAACAAAACTTCATGACTATTGGCTACAAACTGGTGATAGAAACACTAAATATTTCCATGCTATCACGGTATCACACATGCTAGGACAGCCACAAGAATATCAGCAATTTCCAATAGTCGGGGAAGGAATCTTTCTTCTCCAGAAGATATCAGTTGGAAGTTGTGGATTTTTCTCTAACCTTTTGTCTGAGGAAGCTGTTGATCCAGGTTATTTGTCTACTGTTTTAGAATGCATTCCTAAACTCCTCTTGGAGTCAGACAATGAAGCACCCATGGCCCTGTTCTCGTAGATGGAGGTTCAAAAGCTGTTGCGGTATGAAAAGGGCATTGCACATGGATCAGATAGACTCCATGCCAGTTTCTTTCAATCCTTTTGGGATATTGTGGGTAAGGATGTTACTGCAGCTTTGAACGAATCAATAATGAAAAGTTGGGTTTTAAAGGATTTAAATACACATATTTGGTGTTGATTCCAAGATTCCCCTAGGCCTCTACTTTTTATGAATACTGGCCTATAGCACTATGTAATACAATAAGCAAGACCACCTCCAAAGCTATGGCTACTAGATTGAAACTGGTGATGCAAAGATTAATTTCCTAAGAACAAGCAGGGTTTGTACAAGGCCAGCAAATAACAGACTGCATTATTGTTTCACATAAAATTCTTTACTCTGTAAAAATCGCATTCACCCAGCATGGTGGTCACATTGGACATTGCTAAAGCATATGACAGGGTTCACTGGAATAAAAGGATATCTTGGATGCTTTTGGTTTCAGTAGCAAAATGGATCTCCTGGTTGATGAATTGTATTACCAAGGTGAGGTATTCTATCCTGGTCAATGGTAGCCTGGCAGATTTCTTCCAACACTCAAGGGATATTAGGCAGGGGGGTCCATTATCTCCTTACCTCTTCATGTCCTTATGGCAGAGGCCCTAGGCAGAAACCTCAAATTTGTCTATGGCTCCAAACAGATTAAAGGTTTCTCTCATTCAAACTTGTCCACACCTACATCACAATTCAATTTGTGGATCATATTTACCCTCTTTGGCAATCCCTTAGCAAGAGAATTGAAAGCTTTCTGGGAGATATTGTTGACATATACTTAGGCCTTGGGGCAGTTTATTAATACTTCTAAATCCAAAATCTTCTTCTTCAATACAAGTCTAAAGGTGCAGAAAAAAGTGTGTGGGACTATGAATATTAATGTGGAATCCCTTCCCAGTAAATTATTGGGTATATGGGCTGAGCCTCAAAAAAATCCAAGCCAAATTGTCCTCTGGGAGTGGGAAGAGGTTAATCTTAGCAAGCTGACTTCTCAAAATTAAAGCTGTCCTTCAAGCAATTCCTATTTATCTTCTTTCTCTAGTGGCTCTTCCTAAAAATGTGAACCATACCATTATAGCGATATGTCAAAAAATTTATTTGGCAAGTATTGGGAGAGGAGAGAAAAATCTCGCTGATAAAATGTGGTAAGATTTGCAATTTCAAGCATCAAGGAGGGGCTGGTCTGGAAGATCTTTTGCAGAATTTGGCACTAGGGAGCTAAATTAGCCTGGAAGTTCTTACAGAGCCAAACATGTTTTGATGTAACATTCTCAGATTAAAATATATTGGTGATGTCTCACCCATATCTTTCTTCTCTATAAATGATATCCCAGCAGGCTTTGTTATTTGGAATCTTATGGCAGCTTCTAAAGACACTATAGTGGCAAGGCTATCCTAGAACATAGGAAACAGAGTTGGCTTTTGGTTGAACTTTTGGGCTGGCAAAGCATGCAGAATTTAGAAGAGGTGCAGACTATTCTTACTAAGGAATGGGGTACAAATGTGAAGGATTACTGAGAGGACTATCAATTTAAAGGACTCTGGAGACATCAATGGAGCAACTTTGAACACCTCTGTATTCCACATATACAAAAAATCGTTTTCAAAGGAGAACTTGGCTTCCACTAGAACCCATGTGCTAACTAGAGAGGACTCCCTCTATTAGCTTCATAACAAAGAAGGTATATATAAAAAATCAAATCAGGTTATCAAGTAGTCAAAAACAAACAAGTGCCCAAGATAGAGGACTGGCCTGTGGATTCAATCTTGTGTGCCTTCGCCCTCCTAAATGCAACACATTTGTATCACTAGAAGCAAGCAACAAGCTATTAACGTTTGACAATCTTATGAAAAGATCAATTTATGGCCCCTCTAGATGCCTATTATCCCAAAATGATAACAAATCAATTGATCATCTATTGTTGCACTATAGTTTCTTGACTGGAATATGGTCTAAATTGCTCACTATGCTACAAATGAGCTTGGTTTACCCAACTACATTGAAGCAACCCATTTGTAGCTGGCCCAAAGTGTTAATGTTTGTAGCATCGGGAGATATTTTCTCCTAATCAAAAATCAAATAAATGATTCCCAAGGCAGTTCGGCCTTGATTTACAAATGATATTTTTTATTTTTTATTTTTTCTAAGAGGCTGACCTAGAGAAGAAGTCGCCTAGATTTGTATATATACAAGGTGAAGATCATTCATTTACATATCAATTCATTCTCAATTCAATTCTCACTTTCAAGAACAAGTTTGCACCTTAGCAGCAGATCAGATTTCAGGAGAATTATATTCATTTGTATCAAGGAGAGGTTTCACTATTTATTGTATCAAATTCGCCCTTGAGTAGGGTCTGATTTGTAAGCAGATTTCTGCTCTTATTCTTTCTATCTATAAGAGATATATTTTGCTGGGTTTTTCTCCCTCGAGGAGGAGGGTTTTCCCAGTGTAATTCGCTGTGTTCTTTGTTTAGCGTGTTGCATTTCTGCTTATTTACATTTCTGGTCTAAAACTAACACAAAGGAACTTTGAGAATTCAAGTGCTATGAAGAATGTCCCTAATATGTGTTTTATGGGAAAATGAGGCTTGAGAGAAGCTATGAAATCTTTAAAGAAGTGGTCTTAATTGATAGATGTCAAACTCAAATTGAAAGCATCATAAGGGAATATGTAAAAGATGACTTACTAAAGAATGTCAAGCACGTGACCCAATTCAAAATCTTGACAGCTAAACAATGGAGTATTAGCATATGCTCTCTCATTAATGGGTTAGTTGTTCCTAAGAATACACAAATGTAAATCCACCTTGGAAGGGAGAAATCTTAACTTTGATGGTGCCTCTTGAGGCAATCCAAATACAATTGGCATAGAATATGTGTTTTGGGACTTTACGGGTGCCTTTGTATTTGGTGGAGTGCATCATGAGGCCCTATTAGAATGAATAATAGTAATGTACTTTGAAGGATGTCAAAATTTAACAGTAGAGGGATATTCATTAATTGTGGTAAATGCATTGAAAAATGCTATCTAGCCCAATTGGAAACTCCAATCCATTAAAAAAAATGTTAAACTAGAAAAGTAAATTTGATCAAATTGGAGTGATCCACTACTACAAAGACACAAAATAGGGTGCCAAATTCTTTGGCAAACAAGGGAATTGAACTTTCTAATTTCTACTCTATTGATAGTCATGACATTAATGCATGTAATGGTCTAGCAAATCTTATTGTAGAAGATCAGCTGCCTTGAATGATTGTTGTCTTATCCTTCCCCCAAAGGTGTGACATTATTATTTGTTCAATTTCATATCTGGCAAATCGCAAATGATAAATGAAATGAGCCTTTTTACATGTGTTGGAGATAGGTTTGACAATTGTCACATTATTATGTGTTGTGTTGTGTGCTATGATTTTATACATAAGGCGTATAGACTATTCCCATCTATTAATCTTTTCCTCTTGGAATGTTGTATTCCTCTTTTTAGGTTCCTTTGGGATTCCTATGTGTGCCCTATGGCAATCTGTTGGAATTTTTTCTCATTACCAAGATAGTGTGTCTCTAGGCAAGGTAACAAGGTACCCCATCCCCCATCCTAATATGCATATCGACATACCAAAACAAATATGAGTATGATATGGCCTAGATACTACTCGAGTACCATGCTCACCCAAACCCAAAATGAGGACAAATTTTTTTCTGCACCAAATACATCTAGACTTATATGAAGATATATGCCACTTTTTAAAAAAATAAATCTAAACCCTAAAACATTAAAGAAACCCTAATTTTTTGCATATAGTGGTGTCTTGCTCTCCACACTTCATTATCTCTATCATATATCTTCATGTATTGCTCTACACAATTTCATTATCTCTATCCTCTACCTTCATGTCTTGCTCTGCACTACACTTAAAGTCCTTGACCTACATATTAACAAGCTTCATTTTTATCACTTACAAACTCATTATGTGACGTGGTTGCTATGTTAAAATATTGTGAACAATTCTATTGCAGTATGTTTTCCACCCTAATATTTCCTTAGAGTGCATCATCTTAGGTGCAAGACTAGTAGATGGACTATACCTATGGAAGAATGGGAAATAAGAACATGCCTATTCTACAGCAAGGGGGTAATGCAGAAAAAGTGACACTTCACCATGGAGTGTGTAGCCTACAATGATATTCATATCAAGTGCGAAGACAACCTAGTGACAAAATAGCAAGCTTTTTCATCAAGATTCACAATAGGAGGTTGGACATCAAAAGGAGTTTGAAAATGTCTTAGGGTTGTGACTCTTGGTCCCATAGATTGCCTCATGGATGTTATTAAAATATTTCCTTTCATTTTAAAATTGCCTAAAGTCACTCAAATAACTCTTGTGTGGGACAACATACATGCACTCTAACTTGTTAGGAATCAATCTATGCCTTACACTACTAAACCATTTGAGCTTCTTTAGTGAATGCCTTAATTTTTAAGTTTTAAAAATACAACAATATATTTTTACTTTTTTAGTTTTGTTTTAAAATAATTAACTAATTAAGATTAATATTATTAATTTTATAATTATTTTTTATTAAGTTTATTAAATTTAATTTATTAGGTATATATTTCTTATTTATAATCTATATTGCTTCTAAAGTAATGAAAATTTGTTTTAAACTTATAAAATCAATATCTATATATAAATGTTGTATTCAGTCGTATCCATATCAAGGGGCCTTGAAAGATACCTGTATTCATGTTCAAGCAACTTTGATCTTGGGACCCTCTCTAACCGGAGAGAGCTTTGATCATAGGTTAACGAATATTTTTAATTCTTCAAGTGCGGCCAGCTTGAAGGTAATAAATACTATACTAGGCAATGATGGCATTCAAAATAATGGAATGCTTCACAAGCGAGCACCCATTCTAGAATACTTTAACGCTAAACTAGCAACGGTTGTCCAATCGACGGATGTAAGGAATATTCTGATGGAGCTTCTAATGAGGTCTTTAAATACAGTGGAGGAATTGGAGGGATCAGAGTTCATGGTGGAAACAATGTCTCCCCCATTGGTGCATGATTCATGGCTAGCAATGGTGGGTGGGTTCGGGTTGCAAATCAGGGCAACACATGAGGAGTTACAAGATTTTATTAGGGATGTGAGCAACCTTTCTGAGTTTTGCCAAGATCTGCATATGGTGATTAAGATTTGGGCAATTTCACATGACAAATGTCTACTTGAGGTAACAAGAGGCCACACACTGCCATGGTTTGAGAATGACAAACTGGTGCACTTTGTTAGGAGAGCAAATATGATTAGAGGAAGTAAGTTTGATTGTTTGGAGGCGGTAGCAGATCTAGTAGTGGCTATGCTTCCTATAGTGGTCTCTAACAAAGGATTATATAAAAGGGCATATGACAGATTAAAAACAGCACCAAGCGGTTCAGGCATGGCCCATTGGAATCTTTCTCAGCTTCGCTGAACGAATGGTTGATGGTTGTGCACTATGTGGTGAGTTTAGTATTTCGGCTTCCACAACTTGATGGTTGTGGTTTTTGTTTACTATGGTAGGTGTAGGCTTTGGTCTTTGATAGCTTTGAATTTTGGCTGTACTTGGAAGCCTACCACACCCACATATGAGTTGTTTATGCAAGTTTTTAGCTTCTATATTTTGCATGTGGTGGTGATAGTTGATGGACTAGGGCCCCATAATAGAACCCCAAAAACATTTGTCTAAAAATAATGTCTAATCAATTTGGCCATATAGGACATATAAGTAGTGTCACCAGAAAAAACCAGTCACAAAAAAAATCTACTAAGGAATGTGAGCTGCCCAACAAGCTTTGCAGTAAAATGTTAGAGGGAAACACAATGAAAATTAATGGTAAAATGCTAGAAAGAAGAGGCAAACTAAATACTTCTTTCTCATCATGATTAATCTTCAAAAGATAAATAGTGTGTAATACATAAAAAATGAGAACTGCTTAGTACCATGTCTCTTGAAATAGGCCTATGAAAAATGAGGAAATAGGAACTGGAACACTATAGAATGCTTATAAAATTTTCCCAAAGATAAGCCCAAACTTTGGAATACTAGAAAATCCCTCCTGGTCTCTACCAAAGCTCTAACCCCAAAAAAAATGCATCAAGCTAATGTCCTTCATCTCAAACTTAGCAAATAAATCCACTTTGCGCCCTACAATGAGCTGCTTTGCCACTAAAATGAACAAATCATCTACGTATGATGTCAAAATAAGCAAATCAGTCCCAACAACCATGTAATAAAGATTAGAATTTGCTTCACTTTCATTGAAGCCCATACTTAACAAATATTCATCTATCCTTGAATACCATGCCCTGGGTTCTTGTTTGAGTCCATACAAGGATTTCTTAAACGTACAAACATGGGATTCCTTCCCATTTTCCTCAACGCCCTAAGGCTACTCTGTATACCATAGTTTGAAAACTCGAACTTGGCTCAGACTCAGCAATCCAAAATTTTGACTCGGACTTGAGACTCGGCACAAACTTGGCAAAAAACTCGGCATTGACTTGACAAAAAAAACAAAAACCTCATAATTACACAAAAAAAAAAGAAACCACGCATTTAGAGAACATAGAAGTCTAATTTGACTATCACTTTGTCATAACTCAAACATTACACATGTCATATGATATATCCTCAAACTCTCAAAATTTGAAGTGTCAATCATTATGTTTGTTATGCTCAAGCGCCAGAAGAGTCTGAGCTCAGAACTCAAGAGTCTGAGCCCAAGACTCAGGAGTCTTGGAGCAGGACTTGGTTGAGTACTCTCCAAGACTTGGCTAGAGTCAACGCAAGAGTTTAGTCAACTCGTCTTGGCCAACTCAAAGACTCAGGAGTTTGGTGAGTCTTGCAAAGTACTCACAAAGTCTTCAAACTATGTTGTATACACTTCTTCTCCAATGAGACCATTAAGAAAAGTTGTCTTAACATCCATCTAATGTATTTTCTAGTCCATGACTAAAACTAAAGACATAATTGTTATAATGGAAGTGTATCTGGCAACAAGAGAAAAAGTCTCTACATAGTTCACTCCCTCCTTTCTTGGAGAACCCTTTCACCACAAACCTTACTTTGTACTTCTCAATACTACCATCTATAACATTCTTGATCTTATAGAGCCACTTGGAACTCACAACCAATTTCCCTTCTAGTCTTGGCACAATGTACCATGCATCATTTGTCATGATACAGGTATACTCCACCATGGCACCCTGCCAAACCTACTGATCTATAGCTTCCTAGAAGTTGGAAGGCTCTAAATCATTGATATTACTCATCAATACTACAAGAATTGGTTCACCTTGTAACCTATAGAGATTGCCTTCTCTAACCCCTATCACTTTTGCAATATTTAGGCTAGATTCCTTCAATCTAATAAGAATTTGTTGATCCTTGAATTCACCTACATAGCCCTTATCCATCACCGAGACTGAAAGCAAAATCTTCATGAGACCAAGAACAAACAAAACATCATCAAAATCTACAAAGATCCCTAACTATAGTTGAAAGGGAATTGTACCAACTCCTACTACTAGATACTTAGCATCATCACCAAGCTCAACTTGAACTCCAAAAATATGTTCTCTATAATTGGTAAAATACTCTCTAGCTAACATCATATGCCTAGAGGCCACACTACCCATGTCCAAGCATTCCTCAAAAGACAAGAAACCATTGAGAACTCTTTCTCAAATTTGGTAGCAAACTCAATCATTTGAGTTTTTTTAGAAGCTACTACCTTGTTCTACTGTTGCTTTTCGTCGTTCTTCTTCTTGTCTAAACATTTTGATACATAATGACTAAACATATGACAACTAAACACTTGATTTTACTCAAGTTCTTCCATGGCTATGAGGATCCTTCCTCATCCTTTTCCTTACCCTTGATGTTTGACTTCATTCCTATTTCAAAACCCTAGGTTACACTCTTTTGCTAGTTCATTGTGTGCCCTAGTCACAGTTTCAAGCTACCATTTTTAGTCCTTCAAAAATTGGACTCAAAAACCCTAACTAATTTTGGTTTTGAATCATTCACAAACCCTAGTTCAAATACTTGCAACAAATTTGATAAATTCCTGGCCACCACTTTTGTGCCCCAATTGTGATCTAATAAACCCTAGATGTGGATTTATGCCCTAGCTATTGCCTAAAATCCACCAAAAACCAAAGTTTGGTCGTTTGCAACTACACCTTAGCCGTTATTTTTAACAATACAAACAAAATGAAAAAACTTTCTAATCACAAATTTTATTTATTTTGCTGCAGATTTTATTCTTCTAAAATAGACACAATTTTACTCTTTAAAAACCATACAATTTTTACCTAAGCAATGCTGCGATTATCATAGAAAACAGGCCACGATTTTCCTTGTTCTCAGACTCGCAATTTTCACCTAAACAATGTCATGATTTTCATAAAAAACTAGCTGCAATTTTCCTTGTTCTCAGGCCTACAAAATTTCCTTTTGAAAAAGACATGATTTTTACCTAAAATGAGGCACGATTTTCAACAAAGAAATTCCATGAAATTCCTTTCTTGGGCTGCACAATTTCTTCCTACATTAGCTAGCTCTGATACCATGAAGAGTTCTTTTCAAAATACCAAGCAACTAATTTCCTAATGTTAGAAAACATTGAATCAATTAGACAATAGTGAACTTGTTAAAAAACAGAACCATACACAAATAATCACACCTTTAACCTGACACAGTTTCAATCCAGAAGTCTTATTACAATACTATCATGGACTGTGAAAACTTCATGCTTTTAACCTTTAACCTGTTTTCCATTCCTTTGAAAAACATACAAGGAAACTTCCACAATTGATATAACTCACAATTGCACAGAAACCAACATGTACTATGTTGTGGTATGTTACATTAAGTTTTCCACTCCTATGGAAAAACTTAGTCTTTTAATCCTTCGAAAGACAATCTAAATAAATTGCTTACATCCTTCTATCTTGCTCCTATCTTTACACTAATTCAGCTAAAATCTAATCTTCAAAAACTCAGCTTTAATGACAAAAGCATCCTTATCACTTACAAGGACAAAATGGAAGATGAGTCTAAATATTTATCTACACTTTACTTAGACTTATTTAGCCAAATAAAAGACTTTCACTTTAATCACTAAAGTGAAATGCAAAATAGATTGACTTGAACCACTTGAACTTTTCCCTGCATGTTCACACTCAACGTATGCAGAAGTTCCTAGCCAAGCTAAAAAAACTCAACATATATACACATATACATGTATATGTGTACATGTATGTTATGTGTTTTTATACATGTATATACATATATGGTTTAAATAAAAAGGGGAAACTAGCCTAAAGCAAATGAGAACAATGCTTGAGTAACCATCCTTTCAATATTTTAAAAAGCATCATGAACTTCTGCAATGGAAGGAAACAAAATAAACACAACTTGCTTCTATAGTCATGGGACGGTATTGTCAACTGTAATCTTCTACAAGATGAAGTTAAATGAAACAAATCATGTGCCACATTGTGAAAGTTTAGGCTCAGATAAGGAATTGGTCATCAAACAAACTACTGAGGAACTAAGTTTTTGGTTAAGTACAGGTTCAGAGTTCGGATTCACAAGTATGGCAAAGAAAAAAAATCCCAGATTCAATGTGGTCAGGATTGGCCTTACAAGACATATATATATATACATACATACATGTATATATACATACATACATGTATGTATATATGCATATGTACATGTATACACATGTATACAAGTATATATGTGTATGTTGCCAAGAGATTGGTATTGGTATTGGTATGGGAGATGGGAGGCTGGAACTAGCGCCAGTACATTTGTTTTTGAAAATAGGGAACGAGGGGGTTACTTGGAGATGCCATTTATTTTTTAAAATAATTTAATAATTATTAATTTGCTAAAATTAAAAGTGAAAATATCATGACATTGAACTTTAAGAGTTTTGGTAAATTTTAACTTTAAATGCACAAATGTCAAGGAGTCAAAGACTAATAGTAAATTAAAATATAGTGTCTAAGTGTCAACTTTCAAGACTCTTGACTCAAGAGTTCATGCTACATATTGAAATTTAGAAATGTTGATAGCTTAATAGGCTGATACACATACAAAAAACAAAAATTAGAAATCTATACTTCTACTCCTACATCAACTATGTCATCGATTTTGAGGTCCTCAACTATAATGCTCTCTAAATACTCCACTCTCAAGGTGAGGTTTCTCTATTGGTAATAGAATTGAGGTAAATCATTAAGGCCATCTGCTTCAACCACTTCATCAACCAAGGTTGCAACTTCTCCATTAGGTGGAATTTGGCCCCATTTTGCTGAAGGACCCTCCTTGTACCCAAGGTCTACACAAGAGAGAAAGCGAAATGAGCTATGTATACTAGGTTCTCCACTTTCTTCAACCTTAATTGTTTCCTCTTTAGTGAATGAATAAAACCATAAGCACTCTAATTCCTCTCATAAGATGAAGAGTTGAGAGCAATCTTGTTGCAAATGATTGCAATTCAAGGGTTTCACTCCATGGTTCCACCACCACTCTATAGGGTCTTTCTTTGCATGCATATCATATAATGCTTCCACAGAAGAAATATCACCTTGCCTGCATGAAAACTTACTCCACTCAGTCCTAATAATTAAAGCATGCTCACCTTGGCCATAATTTTTTTTTAATGCAGCCCAAAAACCCCTTCATTACCTCTCTATCCTCATATGGAGCCCTCTTCTTGGTCACTTTTATATCGTACCATTTAGGATTTAAGACATAGGCAGCACAATAAAAGGGTGTGTTAAGTTTGTTCCATCTTCCATGTATCTTTACTTCTATCAAAGGATATGGAGAAATATCTCTTACATCTATTATTCTCTTAATTCTTTCACACATAGAATCTATTTCTTCATAAATTTCTTCCAAACATGGCTTGTTTGAATCTATAAATTTGATCACCTCACATACAGGCTTAATAAAGTCCACAACAAATTTAACATCAGCCCAAAAATGGTCATCAAGGACCATACCTCCACCTCAACAATAGCATCTAATGTAGATTCTCTCCAAGCTGTCCATGCATCACTAATTACTATGTAGCATAAAAGCTCCTTTGATTGCATAAAGACAGTCAAGAAGAATAAAATAGAAGGAAAACCATGTATTAGCAGGTTTGAGGAGTTCTATGTTGGCAAATTTTCAATAAATGGCTTGTGTATGGTGATGGGTACATATGAACATCTATATTTTTCTACCCTTTTCAATTAGATCTAAGATCTGCTGGAGCTTGCCAATCTTTGTGTGCATTATTCAATGAATGCATACAACATGGTGTCCAAATATGTCTATACTTTTTTGTGCCAATAAGCCTACTACTTTACAAACAAGGGCAGCATTGTAACAACTTGGACTACATGTGATGCCCCGAACTCCTCGATGGCATCACATAGCTGGTTAAGAAGGAACTATGTAGTTTTTTCTTGCCCTAAATAATCTATTGCCTTCAAAAAATAAGGCCCTTTGATACATGTTACCATGCTATTAAGTAGTAGACAATTTCTAGCATCTATCCAACCATCCATCACAATACTACATCCTTCTATGGACCACACTCTTTTCATTGATGTGGTTTGTTGCTCTAATTGAACTTTTTCTTTATCAATTAGAGTAGTGCGAAGCTTTTCATACCCAAGTGGTTTAAACATTGCCAGTCCATTATTGATAGCTTGGACCGTCTCCCTATAGAAAGGTGAGAAAGTAACATTAAACAGTATCCATTAAGAAGCATAAAATTGTTGCATCAACCACATCTCAACCTTCACATCAAATAATTTTCCAATGGGGTTTGAGCTGCCAATGTGCAATCTCTTGAAAGAATATCCTACTACTAGATCTTCTATTGTCACATGAACATCTCAAAAGACACATCCATCTCTAACTCTCTATTTTGATTTGAAGTTGTAGCAATTGCCCCTATCGTTGAAGCATGAGAGCTCAAATGAGAGATTTTCCCATAAGCCCTTTCTTGATCCCTAAGGGTGTCATATTGTTCTAACTTGTTTGGACAAGAATCAACACCTTTTCTAAGTATGTGAAGGAAATGAGCCCTCACCCTCATTTAAGTACCCTGCCATGACGTTTGACAAAGTTTACATGTGATGGTGGTTGTTCAACTCGAACCCTTCGGCTTTGCAACCTGGTCACAATGCTTCCACAATGGGTACAAACCTTGTCTTCCCCCACCTAACATATCTCAATCTATAACCAAAAGACAAACGATAAAATATAAATTGATTTGACTTTTGAGCAAAAAAAGAACCTTGTTTCATCAAAACAATAATGAATGAAGTTATGAAGAAAAAGACTATGACTATTATACACCTTTTGAGGATTAAAATCCACCATGAAAGCATACAAAAAGGAGTTTAAGAGCTTGTAAATTGTTGTTTTAGCACTGTAATCACTGTCTGCTACAAACAAATCCCCCACAAACAACCTAAAAAGTTTGTATCAATCCATTGCAACTACTGTTTTGTTTGGAAGTCTGCCTTGATAAGAAAAGCATAGTTTTAATTCGGAATTGTGGAGGATTGCAAGGAAAGCTGAAAGGCAAAAATGATGACCGCATTGTTTTCCTTTTGCAACAAAATATAAATATATCTAAATATCACCCATAATAACGAACAACGAAACAAGGAATATATTGTATAGTCGATAGTGAGTGATATAAGATATTGTGATATGACCCACTATCAACTATAAAGCTGAAAGTTGGAAGCCCTAAAAATCATCAAAGAAAAATCACAAAAATCATGAACATTGAAAATTGCAAAAAAAATGTCGACCTACCTAATATGCTTTCACTTCTTGGATGCTTGAAGTTAGCAGGAATGAGAAACCTTTGAGCATAGAGCGAAAACAGCAAACAAAATGAAGTTTTGAACAAAAAGTTTTAGGGGATGCCTATTTAACATCACAGGCTACCTGAAGATGTGCAAGACACGTCCAAACATCTCCTACGAAGGGAGACATCTCAGGTGCATCCCAATAACACTAATGTAATACATGTATATATGTATAGGCACATATATGCATATGTACATGTATATATGTATAATACATATACCTAGATATATACATATATGCATATGCATGTATGTAGGTATATGTGTATATATATATATATATATAACTTGTCATTTGCTTTGGTCATCATTATATTTGTATGAATAAAAATTTGAAACATTTAAACATTGTTAAATATCAAAAGGAATCTTAAAACATTATAAAAACATCACAAGGATTATATATGAGGGAAGCCTTGTATATAATTCCTGCTCCATACATTAGAATGCACCACTTTGTATGTTATTATACACCATCTATAAGTATGTAGAGCTTATTGCAACGCACGTTAAGGTGGGGATAAGTTTGGCAAGCTCCACAAAAACATCAAAAGCATTATTCTAGCTCTACTTCACCATTTAACTATAAAATGTGTAATCTTAATGGCACCAAATACAAATGAGAACCACTTCACCACTCTCTTTATGATATACGACTATCAATGTGTATGTGTATCAAATTCATTGTGGCACAACTTCAGAGAGTTATGAAAAAAAGTTATATCACATGCACATTCTTCTAGAGCCATGGCCAAAGGCAAAAGGCTAACAAATCACCAATGTTGAAGGTGAGAGCATGGTTGTGGGCATCAAAGTGCAGGCATTTGCAAGATGACAATCAACAATTGACAACACTCTTGAGTGGTGCAGCATATGATTTGTAAGGATAAATGAAAGAGTGAGGTTCATATTATTCGCAGGGGTCGTCATATTAGCGAGAGGATGACATAGATAGCCAATTTTTCCAACATCAGCCAATCACTTTTAAATGGAAGCTTCAAAACCAGATAACAGATAGGCTCAGTGGCAGCAGCAAACACCATTTAAGGGCCATGAATTTATTGTTTTCCCTGAGCAAGGTCCTATGGGTTTGCCTAGGGCACTATCTGGGTGACCCAAGTTATCCAGCCCATGCCTCAAGTGGACCATCGAGAAACCCATCCCTCAACCTAGACCGATTTGGGCTTGATACAATAGCCTCCAAGGACAAACCCAATAACTTGGCTGAAGAAGAAATTACCCATGAGTTGAAAGGTATATGTCAAGTGGGGAAACAAAGAACTTGAATCTATAATGGAGATGCATACATAAGAACTCAAAATAGAGTTGCTTCCACAAACTATACAACCCGACGAATTTAAACCATACTAAGCTTGTCTCGCAAGATTTAGAAGCATAAAAGTTGTGATGTTTGCCATGCATTTGAACCATAACAATACTTGATTATTCAATGTTCTATAGATCACAGTCTCCAACACACACAATAGGGGACAAAACAAAAAGAGTGCACGAACACTCCGCCTTGCTACGACATTAAGGCAATTATTAGTCTCCAACTGAGATGTGGTCTAGTAGTTGAGGAGGGTCATCATCAAGAAAAAGACTCAAGTTCAAACCCAATCAGTCTTATAGTCCTATGTGTGTCTACCATAGTACTTGGAGACACAAGAATGCACAGACCAAAATGGTGGCACCTTCTCAAATTAGGGCAAGTAAATGAATAAGGATATGCCTATATTATATATAAATGTAGTCACCAAAAGATGCGAATATGGGGATGGGGGTATGGTCTTCATCCATATACTAGAGCCTTTTGGTGACTATGGTGTCTTTATTTAGCAATAAGGCCAACAAAGATTTGGATCTCAAATTGCATTCCAAGCAAGTCATAGTCCCCCAATATAATCAAAGGGTATTTTCTAACAAAATAAATCATGGGCAGCATTTAACAATAAACTAAGGCAACTAAGAATTGGTTTAAGTCTATGTTACATCTTGTTATTGGTTCAAATTCGAGTTCATAGGTTTGGTCAAAAAAATTGGGAGGGTTGGCTTCGTTTTGAGTTCATCCATACAAAAACATAAAAAAATAAAAAAAAATTATGCATACTTGCAATGGTAATTAAGTTCAAAATACAACATAGCATCATATAAATAACAAAACTACCATAAAAATTAAAAAATATTACAATGTCAATTAGTCATAATCGAATGTCATGATATATAGTAAAATTAAAAAATAATAATGGCGAGAGTCAACAATCAGACATAAATGTCGTATGGGTCTTCAAAAATATTGTCATAACCATCCATATTAGATAATGTAGGTAATGGTATATTAGAAAAACCACAATCAATGCCACTAGCACTAGCACTCTCATGTTTGCTAGTTGGCTCATCTTCAACATCATGTGCAACAAGATGGGGAGTGGAAGTATCCAAGTTAGCATTCTCTAGCTTGATATCCCATTTCCTTGCATCCCCTTCCTTGTAACCACTTTGTTTGTGTGAAAGGAGCCACAAGTTGGAATGCACATACACTATGTCCTCTATCTTTTTTGAGTGCAATTGATTTCACTTTACTGAGTGGATGAAAGTGTATGTGCTCCAATTCCTCTCAAACACAAATGAACTAGCAACCTATTAAGACAAATTTAAAGAGTTAAGAGTTATAAAATTTAAAAATTTAAATTATAAATGAAACCTAGACGATAAAAGATTTTTTTTATAAAACTTACTTGCAATTAAATTTTGATCACAAGAGGTTGTAGGTGTATAATGATTGGCCATGGAGTACCACCAACTATGAGTATCAACCTTAAACTTGTCACAAAGAGCATCAATACTAAAGTATTGAGCGTATAAAATCCATGAATTCAATCCTAACTGCATCCCATATGTCAAGATCAATGAAGAGTCTACAATGTGTTGCCTTGTGTCCTTGACTAACTTCAACATCTCTATATGGGGCAATTCTTGTCCACATAGAAAGCATCTCAACACTATAATATTTGGGACTCAATGCAAAAGTAAGATGTAGCGGGGTGGTCATTTTGTTCCATCTCCCTTCAATAATTTGTCTAGTTGTTAGAAAAAAAATTCTTCAAAATCTTGCTCGTTCTCATTTATGATGGTATTCTTCTTCTCCTCATTGAGTTGATGTCGTTATATATCTCTCCCAAACAAGGACTATCCGTGTCATTGTAACAGATCATATTCAATGTGGGCTTAATGAAACTGAGGATAAATTCAACATGATGCCACCAAATGTCATTTAAAATCATCCACTTAATATTTGTTACCCTTGTAGTGCTAAATTGCCTCCATATCGACCAATTTTAGTTGATGACCATGATAGAAAGTGCCTCTTCAACCTTCACGAGTCATCTCAAGACAATTATGTTGGAGGCAAAACGAGTCTCAACAACCCACTTGAAAATCAAAATTAAAGAATTAACAAATAAAGATTTTTAAAGAAGAAAACATAAAGCTTTTTAGTTAAAAAAAATTATCTTCAATAACTCCAATTTCAAGAATGTTCTAAATAACATAGAGCGGTTGGCAATGAACATTTGGATCTCTTCAGCTTCAACATACACTTGTTTGATCCAATCAATTTTAGTGCCAGTGTTTTGTAGCATAAGGTTGAGGGAGTGGATAGCATAAGGTATCCAAACGATGTTTGAGTAAGGCTCCTCAACCAATAAACCAACTACTCCACAATTTTTGGCATTGTTTGTTATGACTTGAACAACATTTCAAAGCCCCACTTCCTCAATGGCTATCATAATAATGTTAGCAATAAATGCACCATCCTTCACCTCCTCCTCACAATCCATTGCTTTCAAAAACACTACCCCTTTAGGGGACACTACAATAACATTGATCAATTCTTGCATCCTTCCATCAATCAAAAATGATGAACACCCTTGTCTTGGCCCATGAATCCCTTATGGGCTTCAATGAGTTCTCTACGAACCTCACCTCGTTTTCCAATAAAGTGTTATGCACTTTCTCAAAACTCAAGCCCTTGTAACCTTTTAAAGCCTCATTAATTGCTTTCACTATTTGTTGCCAATATGGTGAGTGGACAACATTGAAGGCCAATCCATTTGCATAGAGACATCTCACTATGTGTTGATCGCCACTCTCTCAAGACTCGTGAAATGTCATTTCCAACATTCCCTTTGATCTCTTATGTGTAAAGGTGGTTGTTCTTTACATGTGGCCAAAAATGGGTGGCTCTCTACAAGTTGAAGATTAGAGAGTAGTGGAGAAGGTTTCATTCCTTGAGACTGTTAGTTTTATGATCAGATTTAAAGCACAGAAAATTAATTCAAAATTAGACACAATAACACAGCAGATACCCTGGGAAAACCCTCCTCTTGAGGGAGAAAAACCCAGCAACAAATATATCTCTTATATATATAAGTAATGACAACAAGTCTCTTTACAATGAGGCCACACACAAAGCCAATAAACAGCACCAACAATGGCTGTAACACACACTAATAATCTGCCCTTCAATCTGCACTTGAGTAGACTCACAATCTGCTCCTATATGAATTCGCACTACTCTTCTTGAAGAACTGGCACTTAATGGAGAAGGAGATCGAACTTTTCTTGATGCACAAATGAGAGAAAGTGACCACCTATATATACATGTTGCTTAGAGGGGTCGTACCTTTTCAAGGACAAGGTCGGCCACCATAAAAATAATTACAAATAATAAATAATAATTACAAAGGAGGTCGGCCATCTTAGAGATATGTTGTCATTAAATAATCACAAATAATTAAGGAAGTATGAAGCCCGAAGCTGCAATAACATCAACACTCCCTCTCAGCTAGGGAGGAATACTTCCTACTACACAAGACACATCATCGTGATGCCAACCACAATGGCTACAACCATATGTGGAAAAGAAACGATATCACCTCATCGTGATATCAACCATAATGGTTACAACCATGTATGGTATGTACAAGTGTTCATCACTTGCGATATGTTGTCACCTCAACATGACTTTCACCATGGCTCTCCCAAAGGGTGAAAACACAAGTACAAGAGGAATCATCACGGACTCTCTCACGTGATGTTGTCATGGAGTCACACACATGACATCCACCATGGCTCTCCCAAAGGGTGGAATCAAGGGATTTCACCTCAAACTTCTCTCACAGAGAAGAACTCATTAATGAGGATCACTGATACTGAGACTCCTTCTCAGTTAAGGCTGTATTCTCCACCATACCAAGCTTATCTCGAAAGTACACAAACTTTATCCTGGAGAGAGGCTTGGTGAGAATGTCTGTCGTCTGCTCATCAGTGCTGATATACCTCAACTGTATAGCTTTCCTCAATACCATATCTCTGATATAGTGGTATTTGATCTCAACATGCTTGGTTCTGTCATGAAACACAAGATTGACAGAAAGCTTCACACAGCTCTGGTTATCACAATGAATTATAGTAGGCTCCATTGATTGTCCAAACAATCCTGCAAGGAGCTTACGAAGCCACACTGCTTCTCGAACTGCTATACAAGTTGCAATATACTCTGCCTCTACTATACTCAATGCTACAGATGACTGCTTCCTATTGCACCAGGAAATCATAGCAGATCCCAAGCTGAAGCAACATCCAGAGGTGCTCTTCCGATCAGTGACACTCCTTGCCCAATCAGAATCAGTATAACCATGCAGTTCCAAGTCCACATCTGAAGAATATCTCAACCCATATCCAACTGTGCCACACAAGTATCTCAAGATACGCTTCCCTGCAACTAGAAGTATTTTCCTTGGTTCACACATGAACTTGACAAAATGCACTTATTGCAATCTGATCTAATATAGATACATCAACGATCCAATCAACTGACTGTACATAGTAGGATCCACCAGATCTGAACTAGCTACAACCTCCTTAAGCTTCTGAAATTTTCTTTCCATAAATCAACATAAAGAACCAAGATCAACTAGATTACCATCTTCTTCAGGTTCAGTTGGCTCCCTCTAAATCTTCAAGCTCTTACATCAACCTTCTGACCTCTTTGTCCAAGATTGACTAAAACACTTGCCTTAGATAAATGTTTTCTAGTGCACACCTCTGGTACTATAGAGAGTTCAGAATAGTCCTCCTCGGCCTCATCCCAGATCACACTATTTTGAATAGGTTTGCGGAGCTACCAATGACAAATCCAAAAGACAGTCTTGAGCAATTCTGATCTCAATAGCTGAAGGGATCCTCTAAGGGTTTAGCACCTAGCCTTGCAATACAGTAATCTTCACTTCTTCTCAATGAGTTACAAAACTCCCTCTTGATCCCTGCTTCAGAGATTGCAAAGAAGACTTTTGGAAGTGAACTCCCTATGGCCACCAACTCAGTCCCATGGCTGCAAGTTGTGACTTCACGCTTGATCATTTCTTTGGTCGACATGACTTCCTCACAAGATGCCTCAAGCTTTTCATCACTAAGCAATCTCTCATCACTTTCTTGCTCCTAGAACAGTGAATTGCAAGCATTTTAGAGAGAGATTACTAACAGTTTATAATTATCCAAAGAAATATCAAGGCTGGAATCATACAAGGTTTACTATTTCAAGTTATAGCATGAATACATAAGAATTTATGAACAACATTAAAACATGAATAAATAAATCAACACAAAAGAGAAATATATCAAAGATCAGAATGAAGGGATAAGGAAACTTATCTTTATTGAATTTTGATATAACTCTTTCTTCCATCTTTTACTCCTCTCGAGAGTGCCAAACTCAGCACAACAAAAAAAACAATCTGCACAACTACAGATTTCTTGAATGCATTATGCAGTTAGCATGTAGAACCAACTCTCTCCAAGACTTCAAGGCTCTATCACAGTTCATGCATTAGAGAATGATATTGATGTGACCAACTAATCACCATCGAATTTACAGTTCTCTTTTTATTTCAGAGTTACACTCAAAATCTTCACAACCAGCATGAAATAATAAATGAAATCTTCAAAGGATCTTATGCTAGTGAACACAATTCAAGAGAAACCACTATCTCTCTTTACTAATTACAAGATCCAACTAAATGATATAACTCAGCAAACAAAGAATACTTATCTCTTTAAATATTCTGATGGATGCAAATACTGGACGCAGTAAGATACGCTGCTCTTGCGTACAGATCAGCACACAACCTTCACGGCTTGAACACAGGCCCATGGCTTAGAATAGAAATTCCCTAGAATCCTTCTAAGGAGAGATCTCATCCACATCCACAAATGAAGCATGTTGATTAGGCCTGGTGGGGCAATCCTTTGCATAGTGACCAAACATATATCACAACGAAAACATTGGACTTTGGAGAGGTCCCACTTCTTCTTGAATGCGGGAGCACCATCAGCTCCTTTATCTCTATTCCTCTTGAAATATCCTTTCTTTCCACCTTTCTCTTTCTTCTTCGAGGATTGAGCAGAAAGAACATGAATGTCTTCATTTGTAGAGCTTCGACCAATACCTCTCGCAGCCAACCTAGACTCTTCTTGAATACAATCTGCCCTCAAACGATCAAACTTGGGAAGTTTCGATCTTGCACTAATTCCTTGAATGTAAGACTCCCAAGATGAAGGAAGACCATTAAGAGCAAGCATGGTCAAATCCTTGACATCAACAAAATGACCAATAGAAGAGAGTTGATCTCTCAATTCAGAAATCCTCATGAAGTAAGCGATGACAGATTCTCCTTCGGCCATCTTCACATGATGAAGTTGTTGCTTCAATGCAAGTGCAGAGCTTGTGTTGTTGATCTCATACATCTCCTCCAAAGACTTAAACATCTCCCTTGCCATCTTCATCTTAGAGATGATGGGAACAATATGATCCTTCACGAAATCAAATAACATCTTCTTTGCCTTAATATCTTTCTTCTTCCATTGAATCTTCTCTTCCTCATCAGCAGGCTCAGAAACTTTGCTCTCCACAAACTCAGCCAATTCACTTTCTTCCAAGGAGAGCATAATTCTTAATCTCCAAGATGTGAAATTAGATGCTCCCTCAAGTCTATCCTCAAGCTTAAGACCAATCACCATCTTGACGAAGAGATAGAAGTAAACAATGATGAGAAAGAGAGTAAGGAGTATCGCTGTAATAACAATCTAATCAAGATCTTCTTCAAACCTGCTCTGATACCATGTTAGTTTTATGATCAGATTTAATGCACAAAAAATTAATTCAAAATCAGACACAATAACACAGCAGATACCCTAGGAAAACCCTCCTCTTGAGGGAGAAAAACCCAGCAACAAATATATCTCTTATATATATAAGTAATGACAACAAGTCTCTTTACAATGAGGCCACACACAAGGCCAATAAACAGCACCAGCAATGGCTGTAACACACACTAATAATCTGCCCTTCAATCTGCACTTGAATAGACTCACAATATGCTCCTATATAAATTTGCACTACTCTTCTTGAAGAACTGGCACTTAATGGAGAAGGAGATCGAACTTTTCTTGATGCACAAATGAGAGAAAGTGACCTTCTATATATACATGTTGCTTAGAGGGGTCATACCTTTTCAAGGACAAGGTCGGCCACCATAAAAATAATTACAAATAATAAATAATAATTACAAAGGAGGTTGGCCATCTTAGAGATATGTTGTCATTAAATAATCACAAATAATTAAGGAAGTATGAAGCCCGAAGTTGCAATAACATTAACAGAGACCCTTTCATTAACAAATAATGAATTAATTTGCAGCTTGTTGCTTGATTTGTTTTTATTTATTCATTAATATATGTTATGACTTGCTCTTGTAGAATGGGTATATTATTTTTTCTTGGGCAAGCTTTGATGCCTAGTCCAAGGATGTGGCACAAATGGGCTTTCATCCAGCTATATAAACCTGAATACTTGATACTACACTCATTGTAAATCCAAAATCATCTCGAAGAACCCACAGGGTATTTACAATACCCTATATGGCCCCCCTACATATTGAACCCAGATCCATATCCAACCCAAGAAGGGATCGAACCAGTAACTCAGGTTTAAGTTGCTGACTTAAGAAATGTCTTTCGGGAAAAAGATACAAATGCAGTATTTCATTACTCTTTCACACTTGAATTTTAATTTTGGCTTCGTGTAGGGTTTCATATAGTTAACATTGCAGAAGTTCCGTGAATGAATAACAGACATGGATACAGACAAGGCAAATGCATGAAAATCTATTCAACTATGATAAAAAGCAAAATCTGAACTGAAAATGATCATCTTCACCACTGGCATTGAATTTCTTTTGGCAGTTAAACAATGAGAAGAAGGATCCATTGGAGCAATCCTCCCTCCATCTTATGTGCCACCAACACAGGAAGTACAACTGTTGAGTTTAAAACCTGTGTCATCGATATGAACAGTCCCTCAACTGTAGACCACAGTCTGACAGAACAATTGATAGATTGAATTAGTTAGGAAGCACATCCCTTATAAAAGAAATTTCCAATCCATATGATGGCTTGAGAAATCAACAAGGAGAATTATATATAAGCTATGTTCAACAGCATTTATATATATGGAACTTCAATTTTTCACAAGTTTAGCTGTACATGACAAAGATTCAATTTTAGACATTCAAACAATGCATCAATTTTGAGATTCAATGCTCATTGATTCAATTATAGCAGAAATAAAAAACAAAAATATTTCATTCAGCAATAGATATATCTTCTCTTTTCTTCAAATTTTTCACTGGTTTCTTTTTTAATTCCAAAAAGAATTGGGGAAGTTTAGATGTCCCCAAGACAAACAAGGGACATGCCAGACATCCTTTGGATGTAGGACCTCCAAAAAGGGCATTTTGAGGACACATCTCTAAAAATCTCACAGCCAGGGGATGTCCCCTGCTGTCACTGTGTCCCAGGGATGCCACAGGGGAATGGGAACCCCAGTTTGGAGGGGAGTGGGGCCATGTGTCCCGATATAACATATAATAAAAACTGAGAAAATGGATAAGCATTCTAGAGTATAAAAGGTTCACATAATATTGGCAAAGCAAGAAAATAATTTTAGTTTTGAACCAAAAAAATCGCATGATAGCAAGATGATAGATTTCTACCTTTGTTATGATTTGGACTTTAGTACTGTTTACTTCTTAATCCAGGAACTTAGCTTTAGTGTTGTTTACTTTTTATTCCAGGAACTTAGATTTATCACATTGATTAGGTTTGTATAATTTAAAACATCAGCAATTTTGGCACGGGTTGAAACTTGAAAGTAGACTATTCCCAAAAAATGGACAAGAAGGTTAAAGAAAGATTTCTTGAGCAATATCCATGATCCTCAAACAAAAAATTTATTTACAAAGACTTAAAAGGGCATAAAAATAAACAGAAAAACTGTTATCTTGTTGAAAACCTTTGATGCCTGTCCTGAAGATCCTCAAGCAGAGCCTGTCTCAAACTCTCTCCAAAATAATGTAAAGACTTCTCACTCTCAAGTGGCCTCGCAACGGGCCCATTCTCCCTAGGATCCATCCACATGGGTGGCTCTGGTTCTCCAGCCTTCTGACACATATTGTGGAGCACACAACATGCAACAACGGTCTGAGGTGCATGACTCAGGTCTACATTCAAATCCTGCAGAATTCTCCATCGCCCCTTGAGCAATCCTATAGCCTGTTCCACACTTGACATCCCCCTCATCAAGGCCGCATCGAACACATTCTGGACAGGGGCCCCAGATGCATTGGGTAAAAATGGGCTTAACAAAAATGAAAGCAAAGGATAAGACCAGTCCCCAACAAGGTACGGCCTAATGTAATTTCCCCGAATTGTAATCCCAGAATCCATCAGAACGCTCCCTGACATCAGCTTATTAAAAAGAGAGCTCTCCCTGAAGTGGGTTGAATCATCAGTACCCCCAGGGGCCCTAACACAGACATCCCAGAACATTTTTCTATGATCCGAAACTGCCTGGAGGAGAATTGCATAGAAATTATGCCTGCATCTGTAGATAGATTCATTATTAGGTCTCTTATGGATTTTGATATGGCTGCCATCTATAGCCCCACACATGTTCGGTAGGCCTGTAAGGTCCTTAAACCCCTGAATATTCTGGAGCAGCCTCTGCCCATTTGGAATTCTGATCCATTTGGAATAGAGCTTGGTAGAAAGAATTCTTGTGACCGTGTTTGTAATTTTAGCTACCATAAATGGACTGACTTTGTATTGGGAGGCCAAGGTTCTTGTGCTACATCCCTGCGAGAGCCTGCAGAGGACCATTGCAAGGGAGGAATGAAGGGGCATACATATCGATTGGGGATCAATGTAGGACCTGAGTTGTTCGAGAAGGCGCGCATATATTGGGTATGAGACGCCATAGGTGCTCCTCCATTGGGTATCTCTGACTTGAGGGTCCATTGCCCACGCCTGCTCTTGAAGCAGATTGTTGTAAACAGGTATGCTGTTGTTAGGAAAAGGTGAATGGTTTTCACAGTTGCCATTGTCGTAATCATTGTCTGGGTCAGTGCTATTGGTATAGACTGCAGCTGCATGCGAGAGAGCAGTTGCCACCATGAAAAAGAAGAGAGGGGCATTGTCATCAGTCATGGAGAAAGAGGAGGATTGAAGGTTGTTTTGCATTTGCATAAGGCTGGAAAGCATGAGAAGCAAGATAGGGTCCATCATAAAAAGTAGGTTAAAACCTGATCCGAGTAAGCAGAGTTATAAGTTTTTAACACGACAGCGCAGAACCAGCAATCTTATATAGCCAATTAAACTGGAACATACCTTAAACTCCACTGTCAATTTGTTTGTTAATCTCCTAAACTGCCTTTCATTGGGTCTCAGATCTCCAAACTATTGAGGAGCAGTAATTTGCTAAATTTGACCCTATGTCCCTCTGCAGAAATGCATGTTGCAAGGAAATGGATACTTGAGAGGGTTAATTTCCAACACAAGTGATATGTGCGTGCAGGGGGTTTGGGCGTGGACAAAGAACGGCATATAAGAATCGAGTTTAAATTTGACGGCCACTTTGCTCTTCATAGTGCTGTAGATGTGAAAAGTGCACACCTAGTACTTTTTCTTAATTATTAATATCTTATAGAAAACTCCACTTAATTATTCATAAGGCACAACACTCGCTGAAGGTTTTGCAAATGGGGTAACAACTCAAGCGGGCTTAATCTTGGAGAAAACTCCCTGGTTAAGCGCGCTTGAGCTGGAGCAGTACTGGGATGGGTGACCTCCCGGGACGGACCAGTGCTTCACCTCTGTGAGCATCACCTAGATGCAATGAGTGCTAAGTGGACCATTCGATATCATGAGAGATGGGTTCCTTGAACCACTACTCATGAAACATGGGTCAATGAGTTTGACTCGAAACTACACGGTTGAATCCTGATAGCAATATCATAATTTGACACGCTGTGGAAAAATACCTCCTACTTATCAATTGATGAGCTAAAGGGGCTCTATAATGAATGGTTCATAAGGCACAACACTTGCTGAAGGTTTTGCAAATGGGGTAACAAAAGGGCTTAACCTTGGAAAACTCCGGTTAAGCTTGAGTTTGGGATGGGTGACCTCCCGGACCGGACCTCTTGAGCATCACCTAGATGCAATGAGTGCTAAGTGGACCATTCGATATCATGAGAGATGGGTTCCGGTGAACCACTACTCATGAAACATGGGTCAATGAGTTTGACTCGAAACTACACAGTTGAATCCTGATAGCAATATCATAATTTGACACGCTGTGGAAAAATACCTCCTACTTATCAATCTTATATTTTGTTAAACTTTTTATTATTAGTTGTCTTATTAAATTAATTGAAAAAATTGTTTTTTATCTACTTTAATTTTTTAATATTAACAAATATAAGATGTATATTATTTATTTTGAAAATTATAGGATAAAAAATTTGGATTTTTATTATAGGCTTTAAGGCATGTGACAAGAAAGACCGGCCATAACATTAGTCTTGTATGACTTTAATGGTGGTTTAACAACTAAACATATGTGCTAAGGTAATTAAATATTAGAATTCTCTTAAGTGACTCAAATTTCTCTTGACACCCCTCACACATATTACCTTCATGTAGCTAAAACCCCTTCCCCTTAGCACCCCACCACATCAAAATAAATAAATAACCTATGTTGCACATAAATGAGTCGTCTAGTCAAAACTACTATATGGAATGGTGTATACATCAAGCTTCATGAAATGAATCAATAGCTTGCATATTCTAGAAATCCAAGTTATTCTATTTACTTAAGAGTTATTTGTGCCAAGAGGCATTCTACAATGTCATCAATAGAGTGTCATATCATGATGGTGTTAAAAAAACTATTGAGAGCTAACATTTTTTTAAATAAAACTATAAAATAGCACTTAAGTAAATGAAATAACTCTTGAGTAAAATATTATATTATAAAATATAATTCTTAATTATGATGGAAAATAAGTGAAATATGTGTGAGGAGCACAAAGAACTTGGAAAAGTAGAAAAGTGAGGAGGGTAGAAGATTGTAGAAGCAAGGGGGAATCAACATGAAGAAAAGACCTAAAAGAAAGTGGCAAGAAGCAGAAGATTTGACCTACCCCAAGGATCAAAAGAAAATTGAAGACAAAAGGTCTTCACAAAATAAAATTACCCAAGAAACCCACATGGCTACTCGAGAAAAGCTAACAAAAACTCAACCTACAAGTAGCGATTTCACCAAGAAATTTTTAAAATGGAATTGGTGCCAAGAACAATTCTAATAAAGGGGTAGGAATTCAAATTATATACAAAAGAGGAAATAAAAGCAAATTTGGCAACCTAAGTTAGAGAACTCAATAGCTACGAGGGAAAATGTTATTCCCGTTAGGGGCAAGGATGTCTAACTACACTCACACAAGAAGGTGCTAGTTATTGCCAAGCAAGAGCTTGAGGAGGCAAAACTTTATAGAGACCACTTTTTTTAGAAAATGGGCTAACTTTTGTTTGACTATATAGCTATTATAGTAATGGAGAATTTTTCACTAGGGACCAAATATCAAGATTAGACAACTATCGAAGGGTTTTTTTCTAATTGAGTGTGAATCTGTAAATAAGAAAACCAAAGTCCTCAAAGGTGGTCCTTGGATGATGGATGGGGTTGACTTCTACATCAAATATTGGGAGTTAAATTTTAACCCTTTGAAGCATAATATATATTGCACCCTCATGTAGCTATAGGTAACTTCCTTGGCTCCCTCATCAAATTCAATGTCAACTCCATTAACGACTATTTAGGGGCATATGCTCAACTATGCATCTTCATAGATCTATTTTTCCCTATTCCAATTATGTTCAAGTTGCAAGAAAAAGGAGTTTGAACTCAAACGGTAGAAATGGAGGGCCCTTTAGCCTTTTATGAAAAATATTCAATGTATGGTCACAATAAGGGTTACTTATACAACAATCTACAACACAATATCCTTATTGTTAAGGTGGTTTGTGATCAACCCAAATCTCATATGGAACAAAAGCTACACATAGCTTGTGTGGATAACAATAATGTATATCTTGCTATGGAAAAATATTAGCAAGAATCCTAGTTAAAATAAAACAACCAATTCAATGTTTCCAACATGCACCTTGATAAGCCAAATTTTGAGATGGCATTTGAACTATTTGGAATTTATAATGTTACAATATTTTTTCTCCTGTAGATGATAATAAACATGTTTATACATCCAAGGCTTTGGAACTATCAACAATACATCCCTGGACTCAAATAAGGCAACCCCACAAGAGGATTTTAAAGTGAACTCTTTAGAAGAAAAATTGTGAGTCAATCAAAATCCAAAATCAACAAATCCAATTTTGGAGAACATAAGAGAAATGGAAGGAAATCAATTAAAGAAATTTTTGGTGATCTTTAATTGTAGGTCCCAAATCCCTAAGGTTATAAAGTCCTTGAGGTGCCAAGGCTATCAAATCTGGGAAGAAAATCCACAAAACCTATATTCAAGTTGGGCAACTAAGGAACAATTATTGAGATGGGTAAGGCTCCCTTCACTTTTGGCTTTGCTAAACCAAGGAGGGTTCCCCTAAGGTGTTGTATTATATATCACCACAGAAGCACAATACTTACCTTGACACAAAACCATAACCATTGCACAGTGTACCCCTATTTTGGTTGTCACATCATGCCTATATGTTGATTTAGGGAAATCAAGGTTAAGTACCTTGTTTAAAAAATGAACTACCATATGAGTGACTAAGAATGTGTTTTATGATAACCTCTTATGTTGTTATATGCATTTAAGCATGGTAATGAGAACACACTAGAATGGATAAAACTAAAAATATGTTTGTATTAATATGTTGTGAGTGTATTAATATGATGGGGAGATGAAGTTAGTGTTAGATACGTGTCTTTTTCTAGTTAGGCAACAAATTATTTAAGTTTGTTCAAAAGATGCATTAACTGAAACTAGAGGTGATACCTTAATCAAGATACCACAAAAGACTATGCATTTCAAAATGCATAGGTAAGTCAGGCTCTACACATACATTTAGAAAAGAAACAAATGGTTGTAGAATATTAAGTGATTCTACTTAGTAATCTATGAGCATACCTATACATTTCCTTTATTATGCTAAAAAGATGCCTTACAAAGGCTTTGCAAGGATTTTACATTCATCTGGTTGCACAATTAAACAACACATATCCATATTTATATATACCATACACAAGGAGAAACTCAACAAAGGTTGATTATGCCTTTAATCATTTGATTTACAAAGGTTACAAATTTTTATTATAAATTTGGGAAGAACGTATATCATTATAATACCAAAATACCTTTACCTAAAACTAGAAATTGAAACTCTAGGGCTTCCTATGAATATCACTTTTTTGTTGGTTCTACTATTGCTCCTATTTTTTCCTAGACTCTCTCTTTTTCCCAATCTCAAAATTGTATTTTTAACACCATCTCCAAATCTTGGGGAAAGAACCATAGTCGTCTATAATTGTATAGGTCTCCCATGTTTGCTTGCATCACCTTCACATGGCCATACACTTGAATTTGTTCCCTTTACATTATCAAAAATGTGCTTTTGTACAATATTCATGTCTTAGAGGGGTCCATAGGTACCAAGAGGCATCTAAGAGTCCTCACCTATTGAATCATATTCATTTTAAGGCCATTAATGGCATCTTGGGTCATGCAAGAAGGTAGGTAGGGCTTTTTTTTTAATAGCAGAGTTTTGAGACTTTGCATGTCAAAGGGAGAAGAGGGGGAAAAATACCCCAAAGGTCCAACAAGCATGATGGTATGAGAAACTTTGAAATCCTAAAATTTACAAAGTGGAATTTTGGGAAGGAAAGTTGGCAATTGAAGAAAGGGTGCATTGATGACCAAACCTAGAATCTTAAAATTCAAAGAAAATTGGCTTAGAGGGGAAAATTAGACTTGGAGGGAAAGACATGCCAAGGATGAAAAGTCTAATAGGCATGATAGTATGAGAAACTCTGAAATCCCAAAGTTTTCAAAGTGGAATTTGCCAAGGAAAGTTGGCAGTTGAGGAAAGGATGCATGGATGGCCAAACCTAAAATCCCTTAATTCAATTAAAGGGGCTTAGAGGATAAATTTGGACTTGGAGGGGAAGGCATGTTAGGGATGACATGTTTGAAAAACATGATGGTATGAGAAACTTTGGAATCCCAAAATTTGCAAAGTGGAATTTTGGGAAGGAAAGTTGGTAGTTGAGGAAAGGATGGATTGATTACCAAATCCATAACCTCAAAATTTAAGGAAAGGGATCATAGAGGGAAATTGAACTTGAAGGGAAAGAAATGTCAAGGATGACAATTCCAATAGGCATGATGATATGAGAAACTCTGAAATCCTAAAATTTATAAAGCCGCCCAAAGAAACGCCAAATTACAAGGCACTGACCACAAAAGTGCCCTTTAATAAATTTTACTAAATATTTTTTATTAACACACTTTGAATGAGTACCCTTAGATAATTACTTAGCAAAGGGGATCCAAATGAATATTTCTCAAATCAGTTATTAACAAAGGGTGGATAGGGTCAAATACACAACTTATGAAGCATAATAAAGAAATATGGACACGTGGAAATTGAGGTGCCAACATTGTATCTAGTTTAGGATGTGTATCTTTTGTAGGAAAAATGAGAATCCAAATATTTGGGAGTAGACCAAAAATGGAGAAAACATGGATCAATACCAATTTACACTTTGTCATGAAAAACAAGGCTCATGACTATGCAAAGACAACAAGATATATACAAGACAAGACACACCATGCACAAAGAAGGACAATAACTTGCAGCCAATGATATGAAGGCACATAAACATTGAAGATATGACTACATAAAAATTTGCCACTTTATTTTGTAAGTTAGACCCTACACGAATACCCATGGCACATAGCCATGAACAAGTTGTTGCCTCTACGTACCTTTGTCGAAGACAAGCCTGGTGAGGGAATTAATCTCCCTCAAGCTAAAACTATCACTCGTTGCATCAAATAAAGCCTTATGCTTGTATGCTCTAGATTTTGATTATTTCTAAAAGAGTGAAGGAGAATCCCACAACTAACCTTTCTATTGTAGGGCAACCACACAAAATAGACCTTTGAACCATGCCATGATATATAATTGAAGCCCAAAGCAATTGGGGGAAAAACTTGAATAACAAGGTTAGCTTCAACATAAGCACAAACTTTATCCTATTTACTAACCCTGTCAACTAAATTGAAGCAAAAATAAAATGCTTCTTTAATTCACATTTCAATGAAATAAATGCCACACTAACCTACTGATCTACACAAGGAAGCTCATCCCCATGCACATCAAACTAAATTTTTTGAAGTGTTAGTATATATAAAACTTGAGCAATAGGCACAATATCTACTATGTACATTTGTTGTTTCTCAACATTATTGTGAACTATATGTTCATTCTAAGTGAAATATTCAAGCTTAGGCACACCACCATCCCCAACATAAGGATTTGTATCTTTTCCATGAAGAAAAACTTTGTACTCAATTCTACTTGCTTCAAGGACAATAAGCAACCAACATACCTCACTATCATTTATTTTGATGTAATTTTATCAGCATGACAATCATCATCATGAGAAACTTCATGTGATGAATTGTATTATTCAAATTGACTCTCTATTTCAAAATTACTTGGGTAATTCGTGGTGTCATATATGTTGCTAAAATCATACCTATGATGCATCTCTTCTTCAATCATAGCAACAATAATATTTGGTGACCTTATTGGAGCACACTCTACATGAGGAAGACAACAAGTCTTAAACCAATAAACAAGTTCTCATAGTTGGATTGGTATTGATTTGTCATTGATGTCAAAGGCTCAAAGGTTGCATTGGTATATCTTTGATGTCAAAAGTTGTAAATAGTTTAGAGTTTGTGATGTCCACATTTGGAATTGATGGTGTTGCTATTCATCATTACAAGGTCCTTGGTGCTATGATGTGATCTCATGCTTATTCATGCAACATGCAAAGGTTGAACAAAGGATGCAAATATTGAGCAAAGATTGCTTTTTATTCACAAGGAAATATGTTAATGTTGACATGGCTTATCCAAAGATTAAAGTTGCTTATGAGGGTTGCTTTGAAAAGGTTTGAATCAAACTTACTTCATACATAGGTTTTTATGTTCAAGAAAATATTGCAAGTGTGGATTAGTCAAGGATGACTTCAAATACTCTACATGGTTCAAAGGTATTTTCTAAAACCCTAAGGACCTAGGGTTTAAAGCTCCTGATGATTCTTAACACAAGCTTTTCATGCCTTATATTTTGAAGGTGGTCTACTATTGAAAGGTTCTTAAGTCACTATTTAAGACTTATTTAATTGACCTATCTTATTATTACTTCATTTCCTTTAACAATTGCAATGATGGATTTGATGAACCCGTGTCTTTTGGCTAACAACTCATTTTCAATGTTGGAATAGCAGTAATCGGGGTTATATAGTGTAGTTACACGGTTTGTAATTGTTTTCTTGAGACAACGATGAAAATGCATTTAGTAGTGACATTGTCGGTTGTTCTTAAAATTGTAGAGGGTATTGAATACAAATAAAAAGACAAAAATGATGTTGTTCTTAAAAAAAATATAAAGACTTGAGTAAGAGGAATGTGTATAAAGGTGCAGTAGTTGTTGATCATCTAGTCTATTCCTTTTGTGGTGGAATGTGATTCAAAGAGAAGGGTCTGCAAAAGTTTCCATGTGTGTCAAGGGTATAAAGGAAGTGATGAAGTTCATGTTGATAAAGTAATATTTCTATATGTTGTTCAAGAGCTATCTCTATGTTTTTTAAAGGTCGTCTCTTCTCTACACAGTCCCATGTGTTTTGAGAATGAGTAAAAATATCTTTGAATTGAATTCTAGATCATGCTCTGAACAAGGTAGTGAGTGACAAGTTGTTTGGTTGAGTGAAGTTTAGTTTGTTCTTGTAAAATAATGTCACTTTCATTTATTCTCTTTGTCATCCAAAGAAACAATGATTAAGCAGTGAAGTATTTTGAAACAGAGTAGTTATATGTGTTTATTTCTTTCAAGATTGAGAAAAGGTGTTGGCTGATTGTCAGCGAGATAAGTGGTTGAGTCTTTTTGGTTGATGAAACAAGAGGAGTCTTGTAAAGAGATTTTTGTGTAGAGGAGTGTTGTGGAGATATAAGAGCTTATCTTGTTTCCAACTGTCATTGGAGAACCTTGTATTATTGGAGTGTTAAGGGGATATTTTAGTAATCTTTCTTCATGTTATAAATCTATTGTCAAGGGAAAATAAGAGTTTTTGTGTCAAGGTGTTGAAGGACTATGTTATTGGTGCATATTGTAACAGGGTAACCCCCTGAAATAGTGTTTCTTTTTCATTGGAGATTGGTCATTAAGACCATGAATATTTTTCCAGTGAGGTTTCTTGGTTAGCCAGTGAGGCTGTAAAACTAGCCAATGAGGCTATGTAATCAATGAGATTTTATTAAGCCAGTGAGGCAATCTTTTCTGAGCAATTTTTCCTCCCTATAAAGGGTTTTCCACTCATAAACATTGTGTTATGGTGTCTTCAAATTTTGTGATTTTCTTATGTTCTTCATGTTCATTCAAGTTAGATAGATTTACATGCATAATACTATACTTGATAATTGAATTGTTTTGAAACTTGCATTCTACATGTTCAAAGTTAGGAAAGATTAATTGAAGTTCATTTTAATTTTTCATACCACTAATTCACCCCCCCTATCAGTGGTATTGTACTCCAAAAAGTGGTATCAAAGCCAAACCCTTGAAAAAAGTTTAACCAACTTAAGGGTTCCTAGTAGTGGAGTACAATGGGCAAGAGGTATAGAAATAAAGTTTCTAAAAAGGAGAAAGAATTGCATCAAAAGAAAGAAAAGTCCATTACAAAATTTGATGATGTTTCTAATGTTCTTGGTTCTAAAGAATGTCATGCAAGAATGTTTGATGCAAAAAGAGATGAGTTATAGTTCATGGAAGTTGCAAATGAGTCATATGATGAAAATGATGAAGAGGAAGCACAAGTTTATCTTGAAGATGAATTGATTGTTGCCTTAGATGAATTAAATAAAGAGAGAAGAGAAAAAGAACTAAAGATGAAGTATGAAGAATATAATCAACTTGTTGAGAAACTAAAGTTGCAACTGGAAGGGTCTATAAAAGTGGAAGAATCCACTTTCATGAAGTTTCAAACCAAAGTAGAGGATTGCCAAAAGTTTGAGGCTGAAATGTTGTCCCTAAAAGAGCAATTAGAGAAGGTAAATCTAGATTTGAAAAGAAATCTACAGAATGAGTAAAGCACTAAGTTGTTTGAAAAAATATTGCCAAGTAAAAATTATTTTTCAAACAAATATGGGATAGGATATGAAGGAGAAATGTGTAACAAAGATGCTACAGTGTCAAAGGAACCAGTGAAATTGACAAGCTTGTCAAAAGGAGCAACATATGAACAAGGAGAATCAAGTTTTACTTTCAAAATGCCTACAGATCAAAATACTTATGAAGATGGATACAGAATAATTCATGACCCAAAACAAAGTCTAGGAAGAAGGTCATCAGCAAGAAATAGGTACAATTATTCTTGTTTCTGTGGTTACTACTACTCTTGTAATGATTATGGACATAAAGCAATTGATTGTAGGAGTCATTTTGTATTTTATAGAAATATGAATGTAGTTTTTATAAATGTACCAAATTTAGACATATAGCACAATTTTGTAGAAGAAGTTTAGTGAGTCCACCTAATCATGATAAGAGGGAAAACATGTCAAACAAGAAAAAAGAGTTTGAAAAAGATTGAAGAAGGAAAGAGCCTGAGAAATTTTGGAGGAGGAAAAATGAACAAAAATAGAAAGAAGAACCTAATCTTGTGCATGCTGCACAAGAGACTCTCATAATTGTTTAAAGGATAGCATAAATTGAGGGGGAGTTGGTCTTATGTAATATTACATAAACTCCATAGTCAATAGCTAAGAGGTTTCATCAAGAGGAAAATAAAGGAGTGTTTTATTATAAGATGCAAAATGGAGTGTGCAAAGTGGAGAGTATTGAAGTGGATAGATTGGACATTTGCATTTGCATTGAGTTGGACAGTGTGGATTGTCTAGTTGATATTGGCTAGTTGAGGGCTTTGTTAGTAATCCCATGGATGATTGCTATGTGTGGAATAGTTGGAGTAGTGAAGTATTGGTTGACTTCCAATGGATTGTGGCTTGTTGTGAAACTACTCCTACTTGGAAAGTGCAATGACAATGACAGTTTTTTTTGTGCCAGATAGTGACAACCTTGATCTTACCATGTTTATGAAGGATCTTGGAACAAAACAATATTTTTGATTTTACCATGTTTATGATCTTGAAAAATGAACCTTGGAACAATGATCTTGTAGTTTTCTCTACTGAGACTTAAGTCACAATAGGTTGTGTATGGTTGATATGATTGTTAGTTTGATTGGGTGTTTTTGTCTTGGTTCTAGTATTGATGATGTGACATTGATCTCTATGAGATAACAGTGCTTTCCATGACTTGTCAACACTGATGATGCACATTTTCTATTGGCAATAATGTTTCCTTAGATAGTTGTAAATGATTCACTTTG
Organism: Sequoia sempervirens; assembly: GCA_007258455.2. Taxonomy (NCBI): domain Eukaryota; kingdom Viridiplantae; phylum Streptophyta; class Pinopsida; order Cupressales; family Cupressaceae; genus Sequoia; species Sequoia sempervirens. The sequence continues at coordinate 59,818 of VDFB02014283.1, forward strand.
TTTGGACAGTGCTTTCTTGCTATAGAGTAGTATGCTTTTGGTTAGTCTACTTTTGGTCATTGATGTTTGGATAGTCAAGAGATCCTAAGTTAATTGAATGCTTGACAATAATGCTTGCAAGTATTGACAGATGTTGAATGGTGCTAAAAGACAATGACAAAGGATTCTCTTCTTTTGCTTGGACATTTGTGTGGTGGTTCTTTGTTTGAAACAAGTTTTTGGATAGTGATGAAGCCATTCACATTCTTGGACAGTGGTAAAAATTATTCACTTCCTTCACATGCTTCAAAGGATAGTGAAACTTCAATGCTTATGCTACTTCAATGCTTCGAAGGACTGTTGCTTGATAGTTCTTCAATGCTTCAAAGGAAAGTGAAAGTGAGTAATGGTTGATTTGATAGTGAAGGACATGGTTTGACTTTGTGAAGTGAAGTTGCAATAGTGATAATGAATTTATCTACCAACCCTTGTTTGAATTAGTGAAGTTACAACTGCATAGTGACAATAAATTTTCTTGCTCACAAAGGTACCAGTGATGGAGCTTCTTCACAGGGGGAGCACTTGCTTTGTGATCAAGTATCCCTTTGTCATTACTATTAAAGGGGGAGATAGAGGAGAGCAATTGGTAGTTGGTAAAATTTGCAAATTAGTTGAGATCAATGCCAAAGGGGGAGTTTGTTGGATTGGGATTGATTTGTCATTGATGTCAAAGGCTCTGAGATTGCATTGGTATATCATTGAAGTCAAAGGTTGTACAGAGTTCAGAGTTTTTGATGTCCACATTTGGAGTTGATGGTGTTGTTATTCATCGTTACAAGGTCCTTGGTGCTATGATGTGATCTCATGCTTATTCATGCAACGTGCAAAGGTTGAAAAAAGGATGCAAATATTGAGCAAAGATTGCTTTTTATTCACAAGGAAATATGTTAATGTTGACGTGGCTTATCCAAAGATTAAAGTTGCTTATGAGGGTTGCTTTGCAAAGGTTTGAATCAAACTTACTTCATACATAGGTTTTTATGTTCAAGAAAATATTGCAAGTGTGGGTTAGTCAAGGATGACTTCAAATACTCTACATGGTTCAAAGGTATTTTCTAAAACCCTAAGGACCTAGGGTTTAAAGCTCCTGATGATTCTTAACACAAGATTTTCATGCCTTATATTTTGAAGGTGGTCTACTATTGAAAGGTTCTTAAGTCACTATTTAAGACTTATTTAATCGACCTATCTTATTATTACTTCATTTCCTTTAACAATTGCAATGATGGCTTTGATGAACTCATGTCTTTTGGCTAACAATTCATTTTCAACATTAGAACAACAATAATCGGGGTTATATAGTGCAGTTACATGGTTTGTAACTATTTTCTTGAGACAGCGATGAAAAGGCATTCAGTAGTGACATTGTTGGTTGTTCTTCAAATTGTAGAGGGTATTGAATACAAAGAAAAATACAACAATGATGATCTTAAAAAAATATGAAGATTTGAGTAAGAGGAATGTGTATAAAGGTGCAATAGTTGTTGATCATCGAGTCAATTCCTTCTATGGTGGAATGTGATTCAAAGAGAAGGGTCTGCAGAAGTTTTCATGTGTGTCAAGGGTATAAAGGAAGTGATGAAGTTCGTGTTGATAAAGTAATATTTCTATGTTGTTCAAGAGCTATCTCTATGTTGTTTAAAGGTCATCTCTTCTCTGCACAGTCCCATGTGTTTTGAGAATGAGTACAAATATCTTTGAATTGAATTCTAGATCATACCTTGAACAAGGTAGTGAGTGATAATTTGTTTGGTTGAGTGAAGTTTAGTTTGTTCTTGTAAAATAATGTCATTTCTTTTATTCTCTTTGTCATCCAAAGAAACAATGATTAAGTAGTGAAGTATTTTGAAACAGATTAGTTATATGTGTTTATTTCTTTCAAGATTGAGAAAAGGTTTTGGTTGATTGTCAGTGAGATAAGTGGCTAAGTCTTTTTGGTTGATGAAACAAGAGGAGTCTTGTAAAGAGATTTTTGTGTAAAGGAGTGTTGTGGAGAGATACGAGCTTATCTTGTTTCCAATTGTCATTGGAGAACCTTGTATTATTAGAGTGTTAAGGGGATATTTTAGTAATATGTCTTCATGTTATAAATCTATTGTCAAGGGAAAATAAGAGTTTGTGTGTCAAGGTGTTGAATGACTATGTTGTTGGTGCATATTGTAATAGGGTGACCCCCTGAAATAGTGTTTCTTTTTCATTGGAGATTGGTCATTAAGACCATGAAGGTTTTTCCAGTGAGGTTGTAACTACTGAGGTTTCTTGTTTAATCCAGTTAGGCTATAACCAATGAGGTTTCTTGTTTAATCCAGTGAGGTTGTAACCAGTGAGGTTTCTTGGTTAGCTAGTGAGGTTGTAAAACTAGCCAGTGAGGCTCTATAATCAGTGAGACAATCTTTTTCGAGTGGTTTTTTCTCCCTATAAAGGGTTTTCCACTCATAAACATTGTGTTATGGTGTTTTCAACTTTTGTGATATGCTTATGTTCTTTATGTTCATTCAAGTTCGATAGCTTTGCATGCATAATGCTACACTTGATAATTGAACTATTTTGAAACTTGCATTCTACATGTTGAAAGTTTGGAAAGATTAATCTAAGTTCATTTTAATTTTTCATACCACTGATTCACCCCCCTCTCAGTGGTATTGTACTCCAACACTCATATGCATCCACATAATCATCATGTTCACACTCTTTAAGGGCAAGGTCTTTAAACTAAAAATCATTGACTGCTTAATAATTTATTCGAGCAATCTCATCACCAAGTGCAGCCACATCATTGACGTCATAAACATGTACACACCCAACATAATTAATTTCATGAACTCATTCAGTTGATCGTGCAATCATGTACACATCATCATCTTTTTCCATGCATTGCATTTCTAGTGGCTGAGGTGGAACTAATTTTGCCTCATTATTCAATTTTTCTCCTTTTGGAATTTCATTTCATGAGTTATTGGTGCCTCTTTCTTCTTCACTACCCATTGATGCATCAAATCCTTATTTCTCTTTGTCACCTTCTTCACAACACTATTTTCACTAATATTATCTTTTTCCCATTATGATTCCTTATTTATTCCTATAGAAATTCTCTCTGATGTAACAATA
>VDFB02014285.1:0-15123 GCA_007258455.2 Sequoia sempervirens
ATAGCTCCATAGGTACTCAATCATTCGAAAGGTGAACAAAGGTTCTACAAGTGCTTAGTCTTATAGAATTGGCTCCATGGGTGCTCGGTCCCACAGAAGATGAACAAAGGCTCTATAGGTGCTCAGTCCTACAGAGAGAAAGTACTTCATAGGTTCTCGATCCTGCAAAGGGGGTACCATAGGTTCTGGGTCCTACAAGGCTTGATGTGAAATTACTCCCTAAGTGCTTGGTCTTGAAGAGTTTGATGCAAAAGACACTTACAATTTCTCGGTCCTATAAGGTAAGCTTAATGAGGTGATCAGTCCTCCAAAATTTATTATAAAAGCAACTTCACAAGTGCTCGAACCTGCAAAGCAACATGTTAAGCTATAGGAAAAACATGTTAGATAGAAAAGGTCACATGAGAAGACATATCATAGGACAAACACTTGAAGAAGTTTTCAAAGGGGTCTCTCAGGAACCCTTAAGCTAGCAAAGGGCTCGTGCAGAGGGACACTCCATTTGAAATGAATAACATTTTTGTAAATAATTCTATCATCAAGGAATCCTTTTGAAATATATATTTCATCAAGGAATCCAATGGAAAAAAATTTCCCTCTCAAGGGAAAGTTTTCAAACCCCCTTGTTGAAAATTAGAGAAGTGTGGTAGCCCCCCTTAGGATGGTGTGTGCTAAACCAATAGACACATGGCATCCTAAGGAGAGAGAAGAAGGAAAGTGATCTGATTCGTGATACATTACAAGATGTAAACATGGAAATGTTGTCATACACATAAGGGAAAACACATAAGCACCCAACATCACTTAAGAAAATAGAGAGACAAGTAAAGAAAATGAGAACAAGCATAAATAAAGAAATCAAGAGACAGGGGGATTTGAGAGTTTAGGGTTAGATAAGTTCTTATATATAAATAGGTAACACATAATGTATGAACAAAATATCATCAATCCCCAAAGTTCCCAAATCTGAAGAAGAGCACATGAAGACAAAATGAAAATAAAAAATTGGGTCAACATGGAAGAGGGCCTAAATGCCCCCAACACTTTTTATTGTCCCCAATTGTCAAAAAGAAAAGTTACAACATATGAAATAATGATGGTACATATAGAGGAATTTACGACAAATTTTCACTCCTATATCCAAGCACCTACAAGGGTGGAAAGGTTCCTCCAGGATCACATAAATACAAGCACAAGGGGAACACAACACACACACAAATATAATCTATAGATAAAGAATAGGTACCCCCTAGTCCTCATCAACTAGGAGGTTGTCAATCTCCCAATCTAGATCATTGTACGGGGAGGGCGAATGAGCATGCAAGGGAGGGATAGCAAGAGGATCACCCTCCAACTCTCCTACAACAAGGGCCAAGGAAGAAGGCCCCTCAAGGTCTCCTCCACTCAACTCTTGTGAGTCATCATTCTTACAAAGATCGCTAATAGAGCTAAGATGTCATCCATTGAGTTAAACATGCACTTAACCAAAGTGTCATGTTTCAATCAAGTGGGATAAGAAGGAGGTGTCTGAGATCCATTGTTAACCTCACAAGAGGAGGGATAGTGACAAACTCCAAGGATGTTTGTGCCTCCTCCATCACAAAGGCGGTGCAAGCCAAAGTAGAACCATCTCCTGAAGAAGGTGATCCCTTCTTCCGACCTCTATTTGAAGGTCATCCTCCAACTTGTGCTTCAATGGGGGATGCAAGATCCCCATAAAAGAAGTGAAAGGTGAGGTGGAAGATGACATAACCACAATGAACACCACCATGGTGCTCAACATGTCCATGGGCTGGGAAAAAAAAGGGATGTTTGAAAGGGACATCAAAAGAGGGGGCTCCACTGAGGGAGCAATGAACACTTGCACCCTTTTTGGGTGAGGATCATTAGCATTCATTGGAGGAGATGTAAGTGGAACTAAGGTGATAGGAACTAATGCAAAAAAAGTAGAAGAGGATACAATAGGATACGTAGAGATAGGAGTTGTTGGCTCCCCTTCTGCCTTCTTCAAGGCAGCTTGTTCAATAGCTAGAACCTTTCTTTGACACTTACGCTCACGTGAAAGATAGTTTCATCAACTCCAGGAACTATACATCACATTATAAGAAGGGACGAGAGGCTCTTGTTCTACTATAAGAGTGTCCTCCACAATTGTGGCTGGTGGAAGGGTAGCCTCCTAACCAAGAGTAGCAGGAAGTACAGGAGCAAAAACGATATTAGGTGGAGAAGAAAACACTGATGCCTCGACAACAGACATCTTCCCATTCACTATCAGGGGGGCAGGAATGGTAGGAGGCTATGAGGGCTGAGACACAAGGGTGTATCCATGAGAATACTTCCCCTTTACATAAAAATGGGCTTAGGCACCGTGGGAAAAATGAGAAGTTCAAACACTTAGCACTTCATTTTTTTCCAAGCAAGCACCATCGAGCTCCCCATGTGAGGTATGGGAGTAGGAGCTTAAGCTTCCACAGTAGGGCGAGAAGAAAAAGCAAGTGAAGTAAGAGAAGAGGAAGGATCTTGGCTATGAGCAAGCTTCCCCTTCCCTTTTTGTTAAGAGGAAGAGGCATCTTGCTACTATGCAATCATAGAACCTTTGATTGAAATGTAGGGGGAAATAGGGTAGGTCACCTTCCACATCATGTCCCTAGTCTTATACTTGACATAGGTGTGATATAGCAAGTCTATCCTTGGAGGAAGTGGACCAAACAAGGTGAGCCAAAAGTGATTTAACAAGTAGCCCCCACATGACACCAGAAATTTATACTTGGTGTTATGCACAACATGCACAAATCCTGATGAGAAGACTTAAGGCACTTATGAATTACTGAAGTGACTCCATTCATGGAAACCAACCACAAAATGCTTAGTTTTACCCTGAACTAGTTTGTGTTCAGAATAATATCAAAAGGAGTATCTACGGCTCTAGGCCCTACCAAGATTGGGATAATGATAGAACTGAGAGGAGGAACTGAGAGTCTATCATGCATACGTTTGGTGGTCTTTCACTTCTCATATTCCTCCATGCATAGGAAATTTATTAGTAGAGTCTTATCCATTATAACATTCACGCAACTCATAGGGTCAACTAGGACACTAGTTACAATGTTCCCATTGATGTGAGTGGGAATGTACAAGGGGCAAGGCTCTTGTTCATAAGTAGGTCCTTCGATGTGAAGGTTATGTATGGTGACCCATTCACAAGTTGAGCGAGAAGAACGCGTGTAAATGAAACCATATTTACATACTCCGATGGAACAAACTTAGTAGACCCCATAGGTTCATAAATCAGGTAGTGACCTATCTAAATTTTGCTTCCTAATATCTAGGATCCCTTATGACTATGCTACTAGGGGTTGTAGGTTGGGTTGCAAGGCTACTTTACCTACAACACAAACCCACAACAAGCCTAGGATACAAGAGAAGGTTCTTTGATAGCCAGATGCGAAATAGAAATAGTTCACGTTAGGTTCACCAAAAATATAGAGGAGGGGGACCAACTACTCTAGGACTCCAAGTCACGGGAGAATCCTCAACAATAGTCTACCCTAATCTACCTCAAGTTTGCTAATAAAATTAGGAAGGTTAAGGCATTAAGGTTGAAAAGGAAGAGAAATCTAGGGGTTGTTGTCCTTTTGCTAAACTAAATGTTTCACAAGGTTAGGTGAGCTAATTTCCAAGGTTTATATTGTTTCCCAAATGACTTGTTGTCTGAGGACAACAATGTGGAACTCAGACTCCAGTGCAGTGTGTTGGGGTCTTAGGGACACGTTGGTGTCTGTAAGGGAAGAAGGTCCAAAGAACAACCTAAGACATGAGAAAATATACCAACTACTTGAATGAATGATGTTTTAAACTATGATAGATTACCAAGAAGATATAATAACTGAAATATAACAAGAAGAATACTTTAACTAAACTATGCTTGAATTGACAAAGAGGATGAGAAAGTAATAATAAACTTCTTGCAACTTGATTCTTCAAACAACTCCACTTGGAGATAAAAAAAATGTCAGGGTTGTGTATAGAGGACTACCCTAGTCAATCCCTCGCTTGGTGTTTCCACCTCCATAGACAACTAGATAGCAATAGAGTATGGAATGCTAGAAAGAAATATAAAGGAAATAGTGGTAAGAGAAAGCATGAACAACAAGTATGCTACATGAATACAAAAAATGATGCACAGAGCAATAGTAAGGAACAATGCCACCTTCACACCTACAAGCATTCAAGACAAGTAGTGGAAGGAGAGAGCTTGTAAGTCCTCCAGCAATAATATTGTCACAACAAACAGAGCATAGAAGCCAAGAACTAGTAGCTTCCAGCCACAAAAGGGGTGATGTAGAAGCTTGAAAGTGTGAGAATGCAGTTGAGAATGAAGAGAATGAAGCTAAGAGTGTGAATGAATCGATTAAGAGAGTGAAGAAGAATGAAAGCATTTGAATGGAAAAAAGGAGGTAAAAGACCCATTTTTTGTTGGTCAAGGGAGCATGGAACATTACACTTCATTTCCAATGGAGGAATGTAATGCCCCTTCAAATTTTAGGGGCCAGAATCTTGTTAGGATGGCAGTGCAACACACAAATGTTCATGTGTCCCCAACAAGGATTCCTCCATTGACACCAAAATGAGTTACCAAGTGGATGGGGAAAGGTGGTGGATGTGGAATTGCATCATTAAATTTTCATTTTCTAAGGTAGGGGTGATGTAAATGGGGAATTTACCTAGGGGTACAAATTCACTCCATTATAAAACTTATCTAGAGATTTTCATTTTTCTTTGAGAAAAGTTACCCAATTCATTCTAGAGTAATCATCAATTAATAGCATGAAATACTTGTCACCTTGAAAACTTCTCAATCTGGTAGGTCCGCAAAGGTATGTATGCACCAACTTTAAAGGTCTTGTGGTAGACTGTTCTTTGATCTTGAAAATCTTTCTAGCTTTCTTCCCAATCTAACATTCTTTGCATATTGCATTGATAGGCCTTGTAATCTTTGGCAGATCTCTCACAGCTTGAATTGAACTCATCCTCATTAGGCTATCAAAATTGATGTGACACATTCTTCTATGCCATATCCAACTTTCATTGATTTGAGTCATGAAGCACTAACCATTAGTACCTTTGAGCTAATAAACATTTCCAACTATCCTTCTTCCTACAACAACTATAGTTTCAAAGCCTTTTATGATTTCACAACCATTGCCTTGAAACACAATATTATATCCTTTGCTACATATTTTTCTTACACTTAAAAGGTTATGCCTGAGACCCTTAACATAAAGAACATCATCTATATTATGCTTTCTATCAAAATTGATTAAACCTTTTCCAAATATATTAGCAAATGTATCATCACCAAACTTAAAAAGACCTCCTTCATATTTCTCAAGTTTAACAAACTTACTCTTATCACTTGTCATGTGATTCAAGCATCCACTATCAATGATCTTGTAATTCTTCTCCTCTCTAGCATGAAAATAAATCAACATTGTTCCTTCACTATTATGACATTTTTCAAATCACTTTCCTTCATACGTTTCTCATTTGAAGTTAGCATAATTATTTCCAACATTTAAATCCATGAACAAGCATTCATCATTTTTATCATCCAGGTAATCAAATTCATCATCAAATATACTAACATCTTCCTTAACATAATAACTTCTCATAACTGATTTACCATTATTGTCCTTATGTTTAATATTTGAAGCTTTGATTGGGCATCGTGAAGCATAATGACCTATCTTTCCACAATTAAAACATTTGAAAGGTAACTTAACTTTGTATTTTCCAGTGCCCTTTTTCAATCTCCTCTCAAAGTTTGCTTCTACCTCATCAACATCATCTTGATCTGATTCCTCATTCTTTTCAACTTTTCCAATTTTAAAAGCAATCTCTTTTCTTGGATCACTTGGACTAAATTCTCTCAATTCAAAAGTATTCAAAGCACCAAACAACTAGTCTCTAGAATAATTATTTAAATCTTGAGCTTCCTCAATAGCAAAAACTTAATGGCTATAATATTTAGTAAGAGTTATTAGTAGCTTCTTTACCACCTCGTCTTCTTCAAGTTTTTCACCAAGGGCATTGATGGAATTTAAAACTTCATCCACCCTATTCATCTAGCTTGTAATATATTCATCCAATGACAACCATAAGGTTTCAAACTTGGTCTTCAGATTATGCATCTTTTCTTGCTTGACCTTATCATCTCCTTCATAGATACTTTCTAGCATTTTCCATATCTCACTAGCAAATTTGTAGCTCATAACTTTCAAAAGTTATGAATTAGAAAGAACACTCAAAAGAGAATACCTTTATTTTCCATTGTTCTCATAAGCCTTGATCTCATCATCAGTACTAGGACCATATTTAGGTACAATATATCCAGATTCAATAGACTTCCAAACTCTAAACCCTAGGAGACAAGGAAATCTCCCATCTTGGTCTTCTAGAATGCATAATCTGATCCATCAAACAGAGGATCCTCCTTCTTGTGCTCCATCTAGATCTACCTCAAGTGGTTAAGCTTTCTTCCAAGGAAACTTTCTCTAATACCAATTGTTGAATGCATAAGACAATTGAGAGGGGGGGAATCAGTGGTACATTAAAACATCAAAACCCTCACTAACATTTAGATCCTTATTAATCCTTAATCTATTAAAATAATTTAGTATAAAATTAAATAACATAAACCAAAAACACATCAAGACCATACACAAAAGAACACCAGATTTATGTGGAAAACCCAAGAAGGGAAAAATGACAGTGAGGATTAGCTCACAATATAAATTAATTGTAATATTGAATACAATAGGCTCATTGCCCAAAAGAAAGAAGGGCTCACTACCAAAGGCTCAATGATAGATTAGAAAGAAGATAGAATATTGTTACAAGGAGAAATCCATCTTAGAGAAACAAAAAAGATCCACCACTGCATCACTAGTTCATTCGCACTCTCACTAAAGAATGTAGACACCTTCTACTCACTACTTCTAGTAGTCTTAAGTGTTAAAGTTTGCACTACATTTCACACTTTCACTCTTCACATCACAACACTTCCCATCATAACATACATACACAAATCCATAACCTTGAAAATAATCTCCAAGGTCAGTTATGCACCTCGAGTGTGCAAATTCAAATTAGGTCAGTACCAAAACATTCCCACAGTGAATAGGAATGAAGGAAGACCACATCACACCTTAACTTAGACCCAAATCTACACACATGCCACACCACACTTCTACAAACATCAAAGCACATTCACAATTAGTGTAAACACCCAAGGTTGGTTGAACCTGTATTAACACCATTAAACTTTTAAGTACACACTTCCTTTGATCAAAAGATGACTCATAGACTACATAAAACACTTAAACACAATCCTGGAATACTCCATTAACACCCTAATATCCAACAATCCTTCACAACAACATTCACCTAAAAATATATATTCATTTTGTATAACTAGTTAATCTTTCATAAACTTGTAAATCATGAATCTAGCCTTGTGGAGCACCAAAACATGAACAACTTGAAGGAAACATAGATATAGACAATATAAGGACACTCCTAGATCTACAAGACCAAAAACAACAATGTAGAGAAATATAGAGAAAAATAATTTCTCCCAAACACCTTGCTTTCACTATTCACACACTAGTGAACAAAACTTCCTCTGCAAAATGATCCAGAACTAGAAACTTTGGATATAACACATATGGAAACCTCTGATCAACATATTTGAACCACACAAGCATAGCTTCAATACAAAAGAAATGCAGAGAAAAAAACCAAAACACCACTCCGCCGCAATGAACTCTCTTTTATTCAAATTTTATCAAAAGCACTTGGAAACCAAGCACCACAAACATCATCTCAACATATGCAACACTTTCTCAACATCTCAACCACACAAGAGGTTGATTTCCACAAGAACTTACTTATCATTGCTACATTAGAGGTTGATACCAGTTCCAATACTAATAACAACATAATACAACACTACTACCATCTCTGCAACACCTTCACAAGCATCTGTAGTACTCTACAATGTATCCAAACAACACCAACATATTATGTTGACATCAACACCAACAAATCTAGGCACATCACCAGTACCAACAACATACTTCCTCAAGAGTAGACATCAATGCAACAACAATCTATTGACTTCAATGACAACACAAGTTTCCAACAGGATTGACTTTCAACCTTGAGGTGAGCCAACCTAGCCTTGGATCTCAATTTCTTAAGACAATAGGACAGATCTGAAATATTTTTGGCACAATTTGAGTGCATAAACTAAGTGACCAATAATACCTAGAACTTAAATTCTAAATTCTCGAAAACATAAAAACTGAAATGACAATCTAACAACAAATCTAATAAGGAATTAATGGCATGTACCTATCATATAAATTGGATTTTTAGCTCTATAGCAGGACTCATTCGCCCCTAGGAAAATGAGTCTTAGTCTAGGGTTCCAAAATCAATTTTGATAGTCCTTTAATGCTACATCTTGGCTTTTGTTTGCTCCAAGTTCAACTATCAGAAAGCCAAAAATAAAGTCTAAATATGAGTTTCCATGACTTGACAACAATGAATGCAACAAATAAAAAAATGCAAAATTGCTCCTTTGATCTCTTTTCAATCCTTCTTCACCCGTAAATCTGCGCATACAAAAAGAGAAGAAAAATATTTATTTTTGGGTGAATGGGGGTTTTTCTTAGTCAAACCATGGTTTGGCAATTAAATCTTGATAGAAAGAAATAAATGACAAATGGAAGGAATGATTAATGAAACATGTTTATTGCAACTCACCAAACCCTTAATGGTTGCCCCTATAGGATTGAAGACTAACAAATCATCCAAGGTTGATATCTTGCTTGCATTGAATTGAATGGTTGCTTGATTTGATGTTTGAATGCTTGAAACCTACATCACAATGTTAGCTTGAAAACATTATATGAACACACATAACTTTGACATGATGATTAGGATCTTGATCGTTTTTGTAGATGGCTGATAAATCTACTCTTGAATGCTCTTGAAAATAAAATTTTCTCTTATGATGTTCACCCTTAGCTTGTTAGATTTGAATTGATAAAATGACTGTATTCATAGATGTTTATCTAATTTCCCAAAAATTAAATTTTAAAAGATGACACTTGAAAATTTAATTTGAATCATTAAAATACTACCAAAAACATATTTTAAAATGGATCATGGCACTTAAAGGGGACCCATTTTCCCATGGGCGAATGGGTCCTAGCCCATAAGTCCAAGACACATATGATCCAAGGAAATTTAATTAATGATGGAAATAATTTAATATAGGTTTCCCTTTCAAAAAATAAGAACAATATGGCTTTGGAATGCATAATTTGGTCAATTAGAAGCTTAATTAAGTCCAATTAATTAAGGGACCCACACATAGTGTGAAATTGTAAAGGTATACAATTTCCTACACTTCATATACATACATACATACATACATACATACATAAATATATATATATATATATATGTATATATGAAATATCAATACAATTCATGAATGCCACAAAAACAAATAGCTTATAAATAATGTATCCTTGAGAAATATATTCATACAAACACATAATCATTTTCCTATATTCATTTAGGATATGATCATCTACTTGTACAAATATACTTGAGTCCCTTTTTTTATAATTTATTTTGGAACAACCACTTCTTATTAACAGATATATCATCAATACCAAAAAATAAATAAACCTTCAGAGTTCTAAGTGACATATTGTTGGTACAAACAAGCCAACAATATAGTCAACCATTCAAATGGACAAGAATTTTTTAGATAATAATGCATATTTTCAGTCATGTACAAAGACATCAACACATTAACAATATTTATAAAAAATAAACCAAAGGTTTATTCACTATAACCATGGTATCCCCTAAAATGAGTTGAATGTTATTTGCATTATAAAATATATTGGTTTAGAAAAATAAAGTTGAAACCTACACATTAACCTCCCTATTTAAATAGAGTTGATGATCAATTCTCAAATACCACACCTTCATTGATGCAAAGATAATGGTTGTTACACGATACTAACATCTTTGCTCTAGTACATAGATAGCATTAAAAACTTAGGTATTAGAATAACAAGATAAAAATGAAAATTGAAGATAAACTTAAGCCTTGTATTGTCTTAACTATATTTATGACAACCCTAGTTTATCAAATCGTAGACTAAGACAATATTGTGGTAAGATAAAATAACATTTGACTAAGAATTGAAAGGAAATTAACTCATTATTATTGTGAGAGTGTGGTATATTCTTTGGCTTTAGTTTTGCAAAACCCTCACAAGGTTCTTGGTTGAGGAAACACAATGAAACCAATATGTAGTTCAATCACAGGTTCTTAGAGGATGAACAATAGACATGAAACACTTAAATGAAGTTGATAAAACAACTTGTATAACCATTCTTCATTATTATTCTCCATTCAAACTATACAAAATCATAAATTTTAGTCTCCCTTATGCTATTAAATGGCTATAAATCCTAACACACCAATTCATATGAAATAAAAGAGAATTTTCTTGTCATGGTAGAAAGAAAACCATTTCAATTAGCATGACCTTTCAAATCTTATACAAAAGAAATATTTTCTCATACATTAATAGACACGAGCATTCCTTAAATAAATCATCGAAGTTTTCCTAATTCATGTATCGAAAAAGAAAGGTGATACAAAAAATTACATACCATAACATTTTTGTAGAATTCAAGTCACAAAACCCCTCCATTTCCTTTTATCATTCCCCCTTAATCTCACTTTCGAAGTCATCTTTCTTCCCTAAAAACCCCTCTTGAATTCCTCTATTTTCTCCCCATTTTTTGGCATGCCCAATAGATCCTTGCCCTCCGTGGTTTTCCTTTATCTTTTCTCCCATGTTCAATTAATTCCACTCTTGTGAGGAGTAAAATATCTTTGTTAACTTTACTTACCATTCCCCAATTTTTTGCATACGAAGTATTTTTCCACATTTAATTCATAGTATTGGTGATTAACTACCACTACACAAGCTGGCATTTGATTCATAGGCTTCTCACTGGAATTTATATTCCACATTATAGATTAATATAAATTTATGTATATATGTCCATATGTATAGGTATAATTGCTTACCGATCTATCAATACACATATTTATGATTATAATTTTATATATATATATATATATAGTCATGCATATATATATATATAGATTACTAATATTCACATGTGTAGGAAATTATTTACATATCAAGAACATTTGTACAAATATATATCCATATATAGACATATATACATACATGGTATGAGTATACGATTACTCTCTTACACACATAAACATAAAACATTTGTTCTTATTGCAAAAGTATTATTAACCACACAATACAAATTCTAATTGTCAAGATTTTTCTAGAGAAGAAATAACAACGATTCAACAATAGTCACTTTAGGAAAAGTATTTGTATACAAAAACATATATATCAAACCAACCAAGAATACATATTCATGACATTGACAATAACTAAATTTACCATGGATAAAACATGAAACTATATTGAAATAAGAGGAGATACTTATCAGTACAAAAGTGTGTGTGTGTGTGTGTGTGTGTGTGTGTGTGTGTGATATCGGCTTCCTGATGACCATGGCTTTTCTCCTATATCTACTTCCCTCTCTTCCTTGGAGGGAAAAATGCTATCTTGCATCCACCTCATTGACCCAAGAGAGTAGTTAGTCTGATATCATGATAAATATAATCATATCGACTTAACTTTCATAAAATATAAAACATGAAAACATATTTTCATTTAACATCATCATTAAATCATAATTTTATCATTTCACAAAATATATCTACCTGATATAATGATTTACCAACATAATTGTATTGATCATCATTCATGTTTTTAGTTCAAAATTGAAATGCATAGTAAAATAACATAGCCTAAATAGTGGGGAGAAATGGGATGTAACATTTTTAATGTTCACACCATCTTCCTATGCATGTAAATGGTTTATGATGGTCTTGAGATCTTGAAATTGAATATTTATTTGAATATAGCATTAGTTGTTTTTCCCTAATGTAACTACAGATTAAGAATAAGCTTCATTAACTATTGGTTTGTTCAACTTGTATCATAGTGTTCATTCTTGGGACCCTGGGCTCTCTCTATCTAACCCTTCCTCTTTTTTGTTTTATTAGTAGTTAGAGTAGAATATGGTGTAGTTTGCTACAATTGCTCCATGTATGTATTGCAACTCATTATTCATCTTTTATTTGTATTGTAACCAAACAAACATTCAAATTGAACTTCACTTGACTTGCAAATAAAATTGAAGAGATTCCCACCATGCCCCTTGTTATAATATATTTTCATCTCCCTTAAGTCATCCTATGAAATTGAAAATTGATACCCTAGAGACCTTGAGATCATTAATCTCCTTTCAAAAGAAGAATCATCCCTTTGATTCTCGAGTGTTGGGCTTGTGCCACTTTGCAATCCAATAAGCATATAGAAGACTTCTAGCTAGAATAATTGTTGAAAGAGATATTAAGACACAAGAAACACGTCACATAGATGCATAAACAAACAAATGACTTTATAAATTATTACATAGATATGTGAACAATTTATATAAATCTTAATTGAAAAATTAAATTATCACATATATAAATTTAAATTTTAAATTATTTTATATATAATTTATTTTTAAAAATTCAAATAAATATTTAATTGTTTATGTTTTTAAAATATGTAGATACTATAATTTAAAACTAATAAACTAATTATATATTATAAGATATAAATTTATTCAAATAAAATGAAATAATATAAAATTTATAATAAAATAATATAACATTTAAATTTTTTGGGACAATCACAGGCAAGTTAGACTGTCAAATTTAGGCCGTGCATAGACTCATCCAGGAATTATACTTGCTTTTATTTTATTTGTTGATGGGAGAAGGTTAAGACAAGATAAGATATTTTAGGGTTTTGTTCTGCTCTGCTCTGCTCTGTTATGAACATGAAGATGGAGATGAAGATGGTGCTCAACTTGAATTGGACACGCCCCCTCTTTCAACAGGTAACTTCTTTTCTCTCTACAATAAATTACTGCACCTCATCTCAACACACACGCAAACAGAAGCTACCCTCTCATCACACCACCCCTCATCACATCACCCCCAAATTTAATGTTGTTCACTTCATTCAGTCTATTTCTGCCCTCTGTAAATCGGGTCAAACAAACAAGGCCTGGGACCTCTTCCACTCCGCCCTAACTAAAGGCCGTCCTCTCAATGTCGTATCTTTCACTGCGCTTTTGGCTGGTCTTGGAAATGACGGAGATTTCTGCAGAATCAACTCCCTTCTTGCTGAAATGAAAGAGATGGGAATACATCCAAATGTTATCACTTATACAACCCTCATAAAGGCTCTGTGTAAACAGAATCGAATTGAGGAAGCGCATCAGATCTTCCACAGAATGAGGCATGGCCGTTGCTTTCCTGATATTGTTACATACAGTACCCTAATTGATGGGATCTGCAAAAGAGGTAGGTTGGATGAAGCTCTTGTTTTATTTGCTGAGATGATACAAGCTGGCATTTCTCCTGATAATGTTACATACAATACCCTAATTAATGGTCTCTGCAAGGTGGGCAGGGAAGATGAAGCTTTAAGGTTAGTAGCTGGAATGAGATATGGTTACTGCTCTCCAAATATTATTACATATAACACATTGATTGATGGTCTCTGCAAAGTAGAAAGAGTAGATGAGGCTCTAGATTAGTAGCTAAAATAATACAAGATGGCTATTTTCTTGACATCTACACTTATACTAGCCTGATAGATGGCTTTTGCAAGGCTGGAAAAACAGACAAAGCCTACAATATGTTTCTACAAATGGTGGAGTTTGGTCCTTTGCCCGACGAAGTGACATTTAATGCGGTTATTGATGGACTGTGCAAAGATGGCAGGACGGACGAGGCTTGGGATTGTTTTCATAACATGTCCAGAAAGGGTTTACAGCCAAATGTAATTACTTATAATTCTTTGCTATGCAGCCTATGTAAATTGCATGAGGTGGAAAAGGCTCAAAAGTTATTCAAAGAGATGCTAGTTAAAGGCTTCTCACCAGATGTTGTTACCTACAGCATTCTAATTGGTGGTTTGTATCAGAGTAACAGGAAAAATGAAGCATTCACGCTTCTTTCTGAGATGGAAAACAGGGGACATCTTCCTGATGTAATTACATACACTACTTTGATATGTGCATTCTGTAGAACGGGAGACATGAATATGGTAGGAAAGATGTTAGAAGAGATGGCAACAAGGGATTTGAAACCTGATGAAGTGACATACAACACAATCATTCATGGTCTGTGCAAGGCAGGAGATCTTTCTAGAGCACATTCACTTATGAGTAAGATGCTAGATGAAGGCTTGACTCCTGATGTAGTCAGTTATAGCTGTCTGATTGATGCCCATTGCAAAATCGGTGAAATAGATAAGGCCTTGAAGTATTTTTCAAACATGAAAGTGGTTGGTATTATCCCAGATGTTGTAACCTATAGTATGTTAATTGATTATTTTTGCAAGGAAAACAAACTTGACATGGCTTTCTCAATGCTGAATGAGATGAGAACAAAGGATTTGGTTCCAAATGTTATCACATACAATATATTATTGCGCACATGCAGGCAAAGACATGACCTTGTAAAAACGTTTTGGTTGATGGATCAAATGAAGAAAGAAGGCTGTGCTCCAAGTGATGCAACTGATTGGCTGGTTGATATTGGTGAAATGAAAAAATTAAGCGACTTTGTAAATGATGATTCTTTTATTATTTCTAAAGGAGCATAACACTTATGCCTTGGTAAGTGCTAGCCATATCAAAATCGATCTTGAATGTATATTTTCCCATAAAGAAATTGATATTTATGCACTCATTTTAAGGTCACTCATGTATAGAACCATACTTTTGTGTAAGGATGGGAAAGTTGCTTAGATAATGTTAGTTATATTACTTTCTAGAAGATCAAACATTTTTTATGGTCAAACA
>VDFB02014286.1:0-81895 GCA_007258455.2 Sequoia sempervirens
TTCTCTTGTTTGTGGGTTATTTTCTATGTCTCGGGCTGCGCCCTCATCACTACTCCAACAAGGTTTCAAGAAAGGCACCACATATAGCAATCTATACATCAAAATAGAGGATGAAAATATTCTAATTGTTGTTATATATGTAGATGATATAATATTTGGTGGAAATGATGAAATGTGTAAGAAGTTTGTTGAAGAAACGTAGAAGGAATTTGAAATTTCTATGATAGGTGTGTTATCATTCTTTCTTGGACTCCAAATTACATAATCAGATGATGGACTTTTTCTCTCAAACAAAGTATGTCAAGGAAATGCTGAAGAAGTTTGGCATGGAAGATTGTAAACCAATGAGTACTCTAATGGTAACATGTTTCCATTTGAGTAAATATGATGAGTCACCCAAGGTTGATCAGATTATGTATATGTCTATGATTGGGGGCTTACTGTACTTAACAACATGATCAAGGCCTGACATTATGCAAGTTGTTTGTTTAGTTGATTTCAAGCTGATCCAAGAGAAACACATGTGAAGGATGTCAAAATGATTTTTAGATATTTGAAGAGCACTCTAGATTTTGAGTTATGGTATAAAAAAGGTGATGATTTTTCCCTAATGAATATACTGATGTTGATTGGGCTGGTAGTGTTGATGACATAAGAAGTACGAGTGGTGGATCTTTCTTTTTGGGAGACAAATTAGTCTCATGGTTTAGTAAGAAGCAATATATAGTGTCATTATCAACAACATAAGGAAAGTGCATAGTTGCAACATCTTGTTGCACACAAGTGTTATGGATGAAGCAAATATTGAAGGATATCAAGGTAATGTATGATGAGCCCATTCCTATTCTATATGACAACACAAGTGCCATCAATATTTCAAAGAATCTAGTGATGCATTCTAGAACCAAGCATATATCTATCAGGTATCACTTCTTAAGTGAGACAGTTGCAGAACAAGGAGTAAGATTAGAGTATGTGACCACAAAGGTATAGGTTACAAACATCTCTACAAAGGAACTTTCAAAGGACACCTTTGAATATATTAGGAAAAATTTAGGGGTTTTGCCCCTCCTTCTAACTAGATGCACAAATAGTGCATCTATCTAGGGGGAGAAATTCAAGGCATATTTTTATTCATGTATTGATGATGGTTACCTCTTAGGGGGAACAAGTAGAAGGATGATTAAGGTTTGTGTAGACAAGAGGAGGTTGTTTGTTGTTGTAGACACAGATGCAGACCACTAGCCCTTTTCCCTTGATGTCAAAGGGGGAGAAAATTGCATATCAAGTTAGTGTTGCCATTAATTCCAAAGGGGGAGATTATTGCAATTTTATTGCAGGTGTTGTCATTGATGTCAACAAAATGGATATTGTTGCAAGTGTTATCTCTGATGACAACTAAGTAGTAATGTGTGAAAGGTTGCAGGTGATGCAATCCTATTGTGTTGATCAGAAGTGTTGGGTATGATGATGGTTGTCATAAGATTGTTGTACTTAGTTGTAATACATCTTCTATTGCTCATGAATAGGTGAATGTTGTTGTAAATTTTGTCCCTTGGTCTAATACATTACCTACTATAGAAATAATGTATGAAAAAAATCTCTTGCATTCAATGTCTTAGGAAGTTATACTAAAGAACATTTAAAGAATGCTTCACATTCCTCCACATTACTCCATATTTGAAAATATGGTCTTGCAATTTGGAAGTTAGACAAGTGCAGATGTGCAATATGTGTGTTCTTGATTTCAGAACATAGATGTTATTGTAGAGGTTTCCAGAGCTTTTAGAATGAAGACTGTGTTGTTGCAATTAGGAAGGTTCAAAGAAATGCTTCACATTTCTCTACAGTTGATGTTGTGGTCTTGTATTTTGGAGGATGAGTTCAAATTTCCTATATCCTCTCTCATTTCAAATTATAGGTGTTAAGATGTACCACAAGTATGGTTTTCAATTTTTTGTCTCAAGATTGTGATTTTTGGGTTTGCAAGAGATGTTGGGTCCAGTGTTTGTTTCCTTGCACCAACATAATGTTGCATAAATTTTTAAAAGGATGACATGGAAATGTTTTTGAATATAATTTAAAGCTTTTAATTTGATCCACATGATGTTATCTGGTCTCTCTAGTATCGCATGTGGTCTGGAGTTAATACATGGAAGGTTAAGTGTTTGTTGGACTGACTTGGAATGTTGAAGTGTTTGCATCAAATCTTTATGGCATGCACTAGCATGGGAATGTGTACTAAATTAAAATAGGTCCTGCTTATCTCTTGGTTTGGATCACATTTAATTTCCTTTTCTCATGAATGTTTTGAGTTGACTTTTTTATGGTAATGTCATACATTTCATTTTGGTTGATAAGGAGAAAATTTTTGAAGCTTACAAAAGATATAAATGGAAGATCAAGTGTGTGATTAGTTGGTTTGGGAAGAGTGTTGTGTGTTAATGCATTTGAAGTGAAATGTGTTGAAAGTAGTGAGATGAAGGAAAATCAATGTGTGTAAATGTGCGGAGAAGTATATGAGGGAGTGTTGAAGGCAGTAAGTTGAAGGAAGAAGTGAATAAGTGAGTGCTTAAGGAAGTGAACCGAAGGAAAAAGTGTATGCGATGAAGTGTGTTGAACGTAGTGAGCCAAAGGTAGCAAAGGTTGTTGAGAAGAAGTGTTGCAATGGTGGTTGATCACCAAAATTCATCAAGTGTTCTATGCTAAGGTTGTGGAATCCTTCTATAGGTGTTGTAATTTGCAAGGAGTTGTAAAATTCCTTTGGTTGATGCTATAAAATTATGTTTCAGGGAGTTGTGCAACCCATAAAATATGTTGTAAATATTGTTTCATTTTTTGAGGTTGGATTTGGATAGTAGCTCCAAGAAACTTTCTCACTGTGGTTTTTCCCTTGTAGGGTTTTCCATGTAAATTTGGTGTTGTGGTTGTGTGTTTGTGTCTTGAATACTTTATCAGTTTGAAGTAGTAGGAAGTTTTGTTTAAGAAAGTTGAATTGGATAAGTTTGTAGGATATATGGGTTCACCCCCCTCTCATTATATAATTGTGTTCTAATAGAAAATTGAACATGAAAATTGATCCCTTACTAGTTGTTAAGTTAACTCAACTTGAAGCCATATTCAAAATAAAATCTACTTGTCTAAAAAAAATGATTGAAACTATTGAATGAGACCTTAATACCTTATGAATAAAGATCAACACTCGACTAAATATTTTTGCCACTCATTAGGCATTTTTTCTTGCTAAAGAGGGTAGCCCTCCCAACTGTCTACCCTTTCACTTATTTTTGCTACATGAATGGGAGTGATCGACAAGCTATCCAACCAATTTGACAAAAATATGTCTAATTATTATGCATAATAGTGGTGATTCATATTTAGAGTGTATAATATGATCCCCCAACATAGCTTCTACAAGATAGGGAGCATGTGTCTCCTAAATGATGGTGTTCTAGTGGCATGTGTGAAGGTTTCTTCCTAATAAAAACCCTAAGAGAAAAAGCATTCCATGGTGGTGTGTGAATGTGATGAAGGAAACAAAAGGAGATGAAAATGTTACTTGATATGTAAAGGCAAAGGCCAATGAAAAGGTTCAAAGGATATATCGTTGACCAAGAGGAATGAGGAAGGAAAATTTTGCAACTAGGATTTTTAAAAGAGAGAAAAGATGGGTGATTTTTTTAAGGATGTGAGGGAAATGGAGATATGGAGAGTGACAAAGATCAAGTAATGTAGGTATGGATGGAGAATATCAACTGATAAGGGTGAGTTAGAGGCCAAGGATTATTTCCAAAATACACCTTAAAATAATAAAAGGAAAACCTAAACTTTTTGGCAAGGATAGAATAGTGGAAGAGTGTTATTAGAAGCAATAGTGGATAAGAAGCTTCAAAATAAGTATGAGAGAATTTATATAGTTGGAATAATTATTAAAAATTGTTAGGCATTGATTTTCATTCAATATACATACTAGGAGTTCCTCTTAGTGTTCATGAAAATAATTGTGAAAAGACAATAAATTCAACATGAAAAAGTTAACTTGTCAAATAATTTTAGACTAAATGAATAAAAGGAGTTATTTTACAATTATAGTTAACAACTTGAGCAATATAATAAGAATAGTCAAATCTCACTAACATAAAAGTATTTTATAGGTATACCAATTTTTTTAAAAATTCAAACACTTTATACACTTAATTATATTTAAAACTTTATATTAGATTTTACTCATAAATCTTTAAGATTGGAACATGCACCTTTCCCTCCACAAGATAAACATAAAAGCTTAATCAAAATTTAAATATAATTTGTAAAATTTTAAATTGAAAAATTTACTAAAATTTAAATATAATTTAAAATTCTAAATATTGAAAATTTTAAATTCAATCCAATTTCATATTTCGTTTAAATACTCTAGGCAAAAATCATACCACAAAAATTTTAAGAGTTTAAAAATGAAAAAATAGCAACTAAAAGGTTGGGATGTGGAGGAAAATAGACATTATGGTTCAATATTCACGGTGAAAATATGCTGATGAAAAAAAAACTCTTTTTACATATTAAAAACTTTGATATTGTAAAAACTGTTTCACCGTGTTGTAAAGTTTGATTTTATGGGACAAATTATAGGAAGGAAGCGCAAAAGGAATAACAAGGCAATTCGAGCGCAACATGGCTGCTAACTTTCTCAAGCACATAATCGATTCTGCAAAGCTTTTGGAAAAAACAGGAACAAGAATATCACTGGTATCAATCGCCTCTCTAATGTCACTACTTTGCTCATCCTCGCTGACTGTGCACATACGAGTTGCTCCAATGCGCAGATATTTGTCGTTATAACCTATCAATGATTTCCCCGCATCTGCTGTGTGGCAAATAAAGCAGACATTGAACCTCTTCTCCACCAATCTGCCTAATCCGGCACTTCTGCAAAATTTAATAGCATTTTAGTCACTACCTTATCACAGTCTGAATTTTAAACGATTCAATATATATATATATATATCTTCTTTTACCTGTTTAACTCCCTAAGCTGGGCTAACTTGACAAGACCATCATAACAGCTTTCTAGGTCTGTCCAATCTGGAAAGTAGAATACCCCAAGATTTTGTAACTTGCCAACCGCATAAGGAAGGCTCTGTAAACCTGAACAACCATCCATGGACAAATACCAGAGTTGTGCCAAGTCGCCTATTGTGTTGGGAAGATTCCTCAGCCCTGTACATCTTGTCAAGAAAAGCACTAGTAGTTGAGATAAATTACCTAGTGTGCTTGGAAGGCTTCTTAAGCTTGTACAGTCTTTCAAACGCAAGATTTCTAGCTGCATCAGGTTGCCCATAGTATCAGGAAAGCTTCTTAAACTGGTACAACCGTACAAATATAACTCCTTCAATTGTGACAAGTTACCAAGTGTGTTTGGAAGTGTTGTCAGAGCTACACAATCCTGCAGGTACAAGCTTTGGAGGTTCACCAAGCAGTCAAGTGTGTTTGGAATTCTCGTGAGACTTGCACATTGCTCTAGATTTAAAATCTTGACCTGGGACCAATTGCTATCCATCTGGAATCTGTTTCTCAATGTTAACCATGGACCATTTACAAATTCACAATTTCTAATTTTCATCCATAGCAAATTCGGAGCTAACATTCTAATGTTGCTCACTATTGTATTTTGCACAACTAGGTAGCGTAGGGAAGGCATTCTATGCAAGCTAACAGGCACTTTTCCATTCTCTCCTGTGTAAACAAGCATAGTCACTCCCTCTGCTCTGTCTCTGCTCAAAGCTCTGTGTGGAAGCCATAGTCTGCTATTATTATCAACCTGTTTTTGAATTATTCTTCCCATTCCCCGCAAAAGGTCATGCATATTGAGGAAACCTTGAAGTTTATCGTCGTTTATAAGCATTTTCAGCAAAAGGTTCTTGATGGCTGTTTGAACTTTATTTGGGTATAAAACTTCCCAGAAAGTAACAGCGTCACTTTTACTTTCACCAGCAAAGCAACAAGCTATATCCAGAAATATTTCCTTCTCAACATGGCTAAGTCCATCATAACTGATTCGAAGGATTCTGGTTATTTCTTGATTTTCCCCAATGTTATTGAAAGCTTCTTCCCAACATTGGATATCGTTGGGCTCCTTCTTATCAAACAAGTGTGCTCCAATTACTTGTAATGAAAGAGGATGCCCCCGACAGGCTCTTGCAATTCTTGTAGAAAGCTCTTGGTAGGTTGTCTCCGGGAACTCCCTCGAGAAAGCATGCCAACTAAACAACTGAAGAGCTTCATCCTCCCCTAGCCCACCCATTTGAAGAACTGAATCAACCTTAGCAAGATTGAGTATGTGTCGGTCTCGGGATGTAATAATGATTCTACTACCAGGCCCAAACCAATCCCCATTCACAGCATCCAAGTGGATGTCATCATTCACATCGTCCAATATGACAAGGGCACAAACTCCTCGCAATCGGTTACTCATCAGAGCTTTTCCCTTAGCAACACTCGAAACTTCTCCGTGGTAATTTAACCAGTCTTCTTAGAATTGCCCTGTTGCAAGTCCACAAGGGTAGTATTTTTCTGTGCAAAGCAATAAGCATCAAACCTAGCATAAATTCTATCATAAATTATATTGTAAACAGCCTTAGCCAAGGTGGTTTTTCCGATGCCTCCTATCCCGCTGACTCCCACTCTCACTGTGTTAAGGCAAGAACTCAGATCTAATCTATTGAGGAGGTCACACATATCTGTTTGGAGTCCCACAAGATGCACAGGGACGTCCAGCGGAGTATTCTTTAAGGTATTCAAAACATCTTTCACAACTCTTTTTACTAGTCTTCCTTCGTACCTGCAAATCACTTTCCATATATTACACATTGTGATGCAAATTTAAAGTTGTAACTAAATATAAGGTACATTAAAAGCTCACACCCAACATGTGAAGGATACTACATACAATAAGGTATATTGGGGTTCTTGAAGGCTTTCCAAAAATATATGGAAGAAAGGGATTATATTTCCTATGATGCGGTAAGAAAATATATTCAATATATAAATTTGGTGGTAGATAAAATCACATCTTCATGGAGACAATAGATCCAAGGGTATCTTGGATACGAAAGCTACCTTATAAAATCATCGATGATTTGGTACTGGTAGATGTTATGTTATAGGGCACTAATAGCTCTCCCTAAGGATCCACAAATGTAGAAAGATTCGTACAACTGATAATTTATGGATAAAAGCATAAATAGGAGGTCACAAAGCACCTAAAAGAGAATAAAGAAAAGTTGCATATAAAGTGGGGATATCAAAGGATACTATTCCACCAAAGATCACAAAAAATTTAGACTCACCACCCTAACTAGAAATCAAAGGAACATCACAAATGTGTGACTGTAAGCATGATCTGAAATCCAAGTCTCTAGAGTTTGAGATAAGAGACTCTCAATTGAAATAATAGTTAGAAAAGCAATTACCACAAATTGACATGAGGAGGAAATTGCATATTCCATCACCAGAAACGAAGAAACTGCATATTCTATCACTAGAAACAAAATTTAAACTAGTTAAATCATTTTAGGGAAAACAGAGTAGCTATGTGTTGAACTAATGAGGTCGATTGTCATGAGTTAAAAGACAACAAGATTAATTTGATTGAAGGAATTAATAGGAGGATAAGATCCAACAATAATGGGTTGCAGTAACTATATTCAAAATTGAGAAGATTTGTGTTTGAAAAAGACCCCCAAAAATATAGCAAATCAAACAAAGATGAGATTCGCGTGACTCAGGTGGACCAAGGAATGACATGGTCACATGCCCTGGAGTAAATGAAACGAGACTACCCAGAATAATTTGTGGAATTGCAGGAACCTAGAAAGACAGGGTCGGTTTACCAAGGAAAAATCTTGATGTTATAAGACCATGTTCCTTTATTACAGACAATATCGGTGATAAATTAATGATGGCTAAAAAAGGGCTAATTTTCTGATAGCCTCACCAAGGAAAAATATTGATGTTATAAGACCATGTTCTTTTATTGTGGACGATATCAATAATAAATTAATGGTGGTGAGAAATGAACTTATTTTCTAATAGCCTCACCAAGGAAAAATATTGATGTTATAAGACCATGTTCTTTTATTACACACAATATCGATAATAAATTAATGATGGTGAAAAATAGACTTATTTTGAGGCAGCCTTACCAAAGAAAAATATTGATTTTATAAGACCACGTTTCTTTATTGCAGACAATATCGATAGTAAATCAATGATGGCAAAAAATAGGCTTATTTTCTGTAGCCTGGATAGGATTACATTCGATGATCTACTTTGATTATATTTTTCTATTTATCAAAGAGATGTAATGGTATGAAGTAGGAAGATCAGGGTAATTTTCAAGGATTTAGTAAGCTAAGAGTTTGTACCCTAAACAAATCGCTAATACAATAGCGGGACCTCTAAAAGTAGTTCTCTTTTGGTTTTTTGCCGTGGGTTAATTGAAGCAAAGCATGCAATTTACTTACCCGAGTTCTTCCGCCCTTGTCCAACCAGAACGAGAAGAGATTTGACGAAGAGCATTCTTCCATTCCTCGATAGTATTCTCATCCTGCCGATCTAAATGTATGCAATGTTTTTGGAATGCCTCGGCGAATGGACCTCCCTTTCTTTGAGGGTAGCGAACATCACAGGGCTCCACATCATAAAACAGAGGAATGATGAAGCCATTGGATTTACACATCTGGACAGCCTCCTTCAGACACCAAGTTGATTCTGCATAGCGTTTGGAAAATATGGGGATCAGAATATCACTCGTTTCAATGGCTGCTTGCAAGCTGGAATCGATGTATTTGCCCTTCTCCAGTTCTTCGCTGTCGAGGAAAACCCTGAATCCCGCTCCACACAGAGATTCGTAGAGATGGTCGATAAAAGTTTTTCTCACATCATCTCCGCGAAAGCTGAGAAAAATATTAAATTTGTTGTTGACGTCGAAGGGGATTTTGGTGGCGGGAGGCTGACAGTGATGAAACTTCTCATTGACATTGAAGAGGATTTTGGTGGTGGGAGGCTGATACTGAATAGAAATCTCCATTACGTGTTCTGCACAAGTTTGAAGGGCTTAACAATATGATCTTAAAGTGTAGATAAGCAGTCACAAAACCGATCGGAGGTAGTAAAACAGAGTCGAATGCAGTAAATGGCAGAATGGAACTACCGAGTTTGAACTCTTAGAATTTCTTAGAAACTACCGAGTTTGAACTCTTAGAATTTCTTAGAAACTATCGAGTTTGAAAACTTCGAAGTCGGTGAGATAAACAAAGTCAAATGCAGTCAAACAAAAAATTGGAATTTTCTTGTGATCTCTTAGAGAATTTCTTAGAAACCGAGTGGAGTTTGACCAGCTCAAAGTCGGTGTACTTTTCGGCCGTAAATTACTTCCATTTCTTTATCTTTAAATTGAAATTGAAGGTTATCTATTTTATCAAATTTATTTGAAATTGAAATTCAGTATAAAAATTATTTTTAATAAATCATGTATAAGTCAAATCTTCTCATCAAAATTGGACACTTATTTTAATAACCCAAAACGTCTACTTTTATATTCAAAGCTTCTATATTCAAAGTATTAGCCATGACCTATATATACATGAATGTTCTCGTGATTCACAAGAACAGTTTCACATGACTTACCATTTTTTCAAAGCAATTTTCTTAGCATAGGTCAAAATGATCCTATATGTATTAATGAAATATGTTGCTCTAGTAGTTCTATCCATTCAAACAATATGTAAGACATGCAAACTTAAACTTCATGTCTAAAAATGAAGGAAACGAAAGAAACTAATATAAAAGATTACATATAACTTTCCTAAGAAAATTATATGTGCTAACTGTGATTCAACCTTGCCCAAAGAATATCTCACACTCCTATCAATGACAGATTAAATATAACTTTCCTAAGAGAATTAAATGTGCTAAATGAGATTCATATAATCATTTCTTTCATGTTTTTGTGGGCAACCGTAATATAATGTAAGGAATGGAGAAGACCATAGAAACTACTAACCACATGGTAGAATGCAAATGCAATACAAGCAATTGCAAATTTTTAATGCCTACTCTCATTATATCTAAATAGAAAACAAAATGCAATGATCTTCATTACTTAATTTCTAAATTCTCTAAATGAGTGAAAAGGCTTGTCTTGATTTTGCAAGAATTATTTTATCTTGCCCCTATTCATAGATCTTAGAAACATATTTCTATTGACACCTTCCTGATAAATGCCAAAAGATTGCTATCGCAGTCACATGAACATATAGTTCTTTGATAAGATGGGTGTTGAAGGAAATTATGTTACTTAGGACTTCCGAAATACATATAATAGAGATTGCACAAAAAAAAACAATAATACATTAGGGGAGAGGGAAATAATTGGGAAAGTTCCTATTGTTGGAGATAAGTAGCATGTGTCATGAAAATTGAAGGAAATGCCATAATAAGTAAATATTTATAGTTAATGGTTAATATTTTTACATATTTATTATTTAATTATACATCTATTTTATGTATTAATATATCATTAGATTTATTATTAGATTATATTTTATGTAATATCGTATTAAATATATAATAATGTATTAAAATATTAATCACATCAAAGGTGTTCCCTATATGAGATGGAGCAATCCAATTTCAACATCAACCATGAATATTAACTTAAAATAGTGCAAGATGATTAAATAATCCTCATAGCATGTATGTTATTTGATGACACGAGAAAATATTTGATGAAACATAGAATAGGTGCATTTAGACTAAACAACATAGTCAATGATGACAATTAAAGATTCGTTGTGTCCATAAATGAGATACATCCTCATAACACATATGTTATTTGATGACACTGAATACATTTTATGAAAGCTAAAATAGGCACATTTAGATCAAACAAAATGGTAAACGATGATAAAGAAAGACCCACTATGTCAATTGATAAAGCATTAAAATATGAAATAGCGTATAAAATATTCAAATAAATAGATTCTTAGTTTGTTTCCTAAGGTTCATGTTCCATGTGAGCAACATTATAGAGGATTTCATCACAAACCATGAGGGAGATTTTCACACAAAATTTTTACCCTATGCAAGTTTACATTTGACATATAAATGACTCTTAAGGATAAGCCAAAGGATTTATGACTAATCAAAGAGAACCCAAGAACACAAAATTGAAGATCAACAAAAGGGATCTTGGATAAATGATGAGAAAACAATTAATCCAATAGTGGAGCATATTCTTGAGGAAGGGGAAATTTTTGAAGAGGTTCAAAACCTTCAAGAAAGTAGCTCAGAAATAAGATCAGAACCTCATCCAAGGAACAAATTTGAAATGAGGAAGGAGGAAATTTTTTTAGAGGAGCTTGAAATTTTTCAAGAACAAGATAATAAGGAGTGCTTAGCTTTTTGAGGAGAGGGAAAATAAGTTCTTGCATTGCTTCCCTCTTATTTTCATTTTCCTTTTGAACCAAGCAAGGAAGACTTGGTCTAGACCTCGGTAGGGAGTCAAAAACAAAAGAAAGAAACAATGAAAAAGGAAGATGTAGATAGTGATCTAAGGCAAGGTAGACCATCCCATAAGTAAACTTGATCAAGAGAAGCAACTAAAGAGATAGAAATGGGAAGAAACAAACTCTAGAAAACATTTCAATGTTAAAAAGATAAAAATAAATTTGTTATATTATAATATAAGAGGGCTAAGCAACCCACATAAATAAAATCATTTAAAAGGTTGTATTTTAAACTATAAGATTCATATTCTACGTCGCCAAAAAGTGAAAATAGTGGAATCATTTTTTTCCTAGGTTGTTGGAAATATTTGACCTACTTTTTTTTTTGCATCAATCTAATTGATCGGGCTTCAAGTGGAATATTCACCATGTGGAATCCTTTATCCTTCATGACAGTGAAAGTGAGTCACTATAAAAGTATATTGACTACCTCTTTTACTAATATTTCTTTTAAATAAAAAATGAGAACTAATTAAAATATAATCTCCTAACACTAAATTTTATAGAATTTTTTTATGGGAGAAACATTATTTTATAATTGATTCCCAAATAAATCTCCACTGGATGTAGGTAGGGGATTTCAATGCCCCTCTTTACTCCTCAGAGAAGGTCATGGGACTTGATTATTATTCAAATAATATGATAGAGTTTGTTGATTTCTTGTCAAGAACATGGCTGTTGGATGTTAAATTAAAGGATTCTCAATTCACGTGGTCCACTAGATGTATGGGAATAACTTGATTAAGGTGAAACTTGATAAATTGTTAATCTCCAATGGATGGAATATCCAACCTAATTTTACACTACAATCTCTACCTAGAGTGGGCTTGGATCATAATCCTCTCACTGAAATGGGAAGATATTCTAAGGAAAATCCATTTCCATTTTAGATACAAAAATATGTGGTCATCTCATCCATAATTTAAAGGTTTAATTTATGCCTATTGGAATACCCCTATACAAGGATGTTGAATGTATTGCTTAGCCCAAAACTTAAATTGATAAAAAAAAATTGGTGAAAGATTGAAGCAAATACACTTTTGGTAATATTTTCCTTAAGCTAGCTTAGATCTCTAAGGAGATGAAGAAGAATCAAGATTCCATAGATGCTAGAATTAATTATATGGAAGCTTTCTCAAAGAATAATCACTTATGGGAAGAATGGAATATATGGATGAAAAGGGAGGAAATTTTCTTGAAGCAAAAATTCAGAGTGCAATGGCCCACGAAAGGTGAAAAGAATACTAGAATTTTTCATCTATCTACTTTGATGCATAGAAAGAGAAATATGATAAAGATCCTCATTATGACGCAAGAAATGTTACTGATAATGATGAGCATGTTGTTGTCTCCTTCTTTCAAGATTCTTACAACGGCAGTATTGGAGAAGTTAATAGTTAATATGAACTTTTTGATGTAATTATAAAGGTCCTAATTAATAAGGATAACAAATAAATGGAAAAGGAAGTTTCTAAGGAATAAGTTAAAGTAGTTGTGTTTTCTTTTGGACCTCATAAATCTCATGGGATTGATGTCTTCCCCTACCTTTTTTTAGGATTTTTGGGAGATTGTTAAAAATGATCTTGTTGTTGATGCAAAATATTTCTTCAATTTTGGTAAGATCCTAAAATAATTTAATACTAATTCCATTGTCTTGGTTCCTAGAAAAGAAAAAAATGATAACTTGATGGACTTAAGACCCATAATATTGTGCAATTATTTTATGTAGTATCAAAAATTGTCACCCTTGAAAATTTCACACTATCTTGATACCATATTTCACCTATAAATTTAATTATAATAACAATTTACAAATTTTGGGGCTAGATTAATAAAATATATTTAGTTCTCATCATACCTACAAATTCAAGCCAAAAAGTGTTGGATAAGGGTGCTAAGGGTGCCCTAGTCCAAAAAGAATTTTTTTGAAAGTTTGAAATTTTGATTGGAAGGGTTTTATGATTTGAAAATGACCCTAGGCCAGTCTCTACACAAAAGGATTAATTAAAATGCATATTTAAGCATCTTTTCATCATTATGATATTGCTATCAGGATTCAACCATGTAGTTTCGAGTCAAACTCATTGACCCATGTTTCATGAGTAGTGGTTCAACAAGAACCCATCTCTCATGATATCGAATGGTCCACTTAGCACTCATTGCATTGTATATCTTCAAATCAAATCAAATAAAGTCACAATCAATCCTTTAAGGTGATGATCATGACTTTAGTCCATCAAGGAGATCAAATCTGAGTCATGAGAGATGGGTTCTTGTTGAACCACTACTCATGAAACATGGGTCAATGAGTTTGACTCGAAACTACACAGTTGAATCCTGATAGCAATATCATAATTTGACATGCTGTGGAAAAATACCTCCTATCTTTTCATCATGTTTTTTTATCATTGTTTTTGTGAGTACTAATCCTTGTATATCTTCAAATCAAATCAAATAAAGTCACAATCAATCCTTTAAGGTGATGATCATGACTTTAGTCCATCAAGGAGATCAAATCTGAGTGGTTATTTGTGGCAAGTTGTTGATTCATTAATCCATTTTCATTTATCCTCTATCCCTCAAAAGGATAAGATCTTTTTATCATCAATTTAGCCATTATGGAGGTAGAAATACCAACACGAAGTTTGACCGAAGCACAACACTATATGGAAAAACCCTTCCTTTTCCTTTGAATGTGTAGATTATAGATCTAAAGAGGATTGGAAGAAGATTGGAGACCATTAGTTCATTGATGTATTCAAGCCCTACAACTTGACAAGATACTAAAAATCCATTATCTCACTAATCGATGAAGATTGACAACAAGATCCAAAAGGAAGAAGCCTCAAGTCGGGGACCTGAGACTCTGAAGACAATTTTTTTAGTTTTAGATCTTTGGAAAAGGGCACTCTTCATGCCCTTCAATAGGAAATTAGGCTTAAATTTGAACTATAGGTTCCAATACTTTTCTCTTTCCAGATCTACTGTTGAAATTTTATTTTACAATTTTGCTATCATAGAAAATGCATATTTTTAGATTAGTCTCATAATCAAATTAGGTCAATAAATCCAAATTAATTTCAATCAATTTCTAAGGCATTAAAGGATCAGATCCAAGGCTAATTGACTCACGTTTAAGGTTGATATTCAATCCAATCCTCTTGTTGATTTGTATCCTAATTTTCTTTGAAAAAGGACTGTTGTTAGTGATCTAAGAATTAGACCTAGGATCCTTTTTTCAATATTTTTTTTGGTGAAACTGAAATTTTAAACATTAATTAGATATTATAATATTTAGAACTTTTAGATGTGAAATAGTGAGCAAATATTGTCAAAATTTTAGAAATTTTAGGATTTTGTTTAAAAAAATTATCTTTGCATCTGAAAGAAAAAGTGTCATTTTACTTGATTTAGTGCAAATTTTTTTAAAATTATTTTATTTTAGTATTGAAAATTATGAAATCTATAGGATAATTCCATGATTTTATTGAATCATTGCATAATCAACTTAAATTAGCTTTCATTTTTACAAAATTTAAAATACCCTAGTTCATTACACTACATTGTAATTTCAAAATCCATCAAAATGGTAGCAATTCCAGTCTTAGATTTGAACCAAAATACCGCCAGACATCAGTTACATGTCCCTAGTGCCTTAGAGCTTGAAATTTCATACAAATTTTAAGCTATTCTAAGGCACCCTAGGTGCCCTTGTCTAGCTAATTTTTTTCTCAAATTTTAGGCGTAGATTGATATCCATTCTTTCTACAAATTTGGATGTTGATTTCCAGATCTATGTCTATAACAAGTCTATAGGCCTATTTTTTATTCTAATTTGTATTTATAAGAACAAATAAAATTTAAAATTGTAAAATAATTATTAAC
Organism: Sequoia sempervirens; assembly: GCA_007258455.2. Lineage (NCBI taxonomy): Eukaryota > Viridiplantae > Streptophyta > Pinopsida > Cupressales > Cupressaceae > Sequoia > Sequoia sempervirens. The sequence goes on from VDFB02014286.1 coordinate 15,453, forward strand.
CTTGGAGAAGGTGCACCAATCTGATCATGTCAAAATCTCTTTTTGCAACTGCATTATATACCTACCAAGCCCTTTATTTGTGATTACTTTGATATGTTAGATGATTTCCTTGGGAAATTCTTCTCACCTAGATCATCCACTAAGGCTTCTAACATTCCAACAAAAGCATTCATTGATACTCATGAGAATCATGCTTATTCTTCTCCTAATGTCTCACCTACTTGTGAAGAAGGTATCTTGGTGCAAGAAGATCCGTTCATTGAGAGAAATGAGAATCATCTTTGTTTCCCTCCCATTACCTATCCTACTTGGGAATTTATTGTGGCACAAGAGGATAAAATAATTAAAAAATTTCTTTCAAAAGACAATAGGATGGATGGAAGAAAATCCTAAATAGACATTAGATCCCCCATCGATAGAATATTGTCAACAATTAGATAACTCTATTGAGGTAATGAATGCAAAACTGACAATTGGATCTCCTTTAATTTTTGGACCTCTTATAAATCCTCTAAGTATTGGAACTCTTAAATCACCTCTCATTATAGGACCTCCTAAACATCACGACAATATCCTAAACTTTACAAAACAATTCACTAGTAATCATGTGTTGCAACAACCAAGTTATCAGGAAATTGCTCACACATATAACAACAAAAATAATAAGAAAGAAAAGAAACACCAATATCCAACCCATTACCTCAACCATATCTCCCATTCCCACCTAATATTTGTCAATGTAGTGGTAAATAATATGATCTCATTAAGAAACATTATAATACTCCGGCTAAGATTTCCCTTTGGGACTTGACTCAAACATCATTTACATACCATGGGATGCTCCATAGGCTTTGAAAAAGATTGATGTCTCAATTGTTGTTAAATTGAATGATGTAGCCACCTTGTTTGATTGTATGCAAGTGATAAAAATTGGGTATTACATTCCCTCAACATGAGTTAACCTCGCTTGAGATCCAAAATAAACATGAAGCCTTAATGATAATGGTATTCATTAATAAATCTAGGGTTAGATGTACTCTCATAGATAATGGATCGGGTCTTAATGTTTGTACCATTGATCTTCTAGATAAAATTGGTGTGGATAAGAATGCTATAGAGCCTAATGATCTTTCAATTCATGGCTTTGACAATGTTAGTAAGAAACCATTGGGGATGATAACACTACCAATTAAGGTAGGGCTCGTGATTTTTCCTACCCATGTCCATATCATGCCGAGACCTCTTTCATACAATATTCTCCTAGGTAGACCATGGATTCATTTCATGAAGGGATTCGTTTCTACTCTTCACCATGAGACAAAGTATTGTTAGAGTTATCATGCATTAGCTAATAATTAATTAATCTTTAATTGATTATTAGTCAAATTTATTCTCGTCCACTTAAGCTAAACTTAGGAGTGTTTTATGCTTTATTAGTTGAGTTAATATTAGATCATTATGTCTCATCTCATGTGATGTTAACACTTGTCATGATCTAATCCCTTTCTCATTTGGGGTTTTTCTCTTATAAGCACTCAACCCTCATTGTAATTATCTCTTCTACAATCTAGAGCTTTCATATCTTCTTGAGAGTTTCTTGATTCTATACTTTTTTCTTGTTGAAGAATATTACATTATTTGTTTACAGATCTCTTGCATGGAAGGTGGCTTTGTTCATTGTTTGATCCTATGGCTCATGGTTTTGTGCTTGTTTCACAATTCTAAAATGGTATCAGAGCGTGGATTCAGGGAACCCCTTCTTGATTTATGAGGCTTATTTTCTTCAACAAGGATTGCAAGCTTCAAATCTGAATCCCCTTTGCCATTTTTTGCAAATCTTGGAGGTGGGAGAATTTTTTCTGCATTTTGGTGTGAAAAGAACCTCACCATTGGATTTGGAGTTGTTGAGAAAGTCAAATTGGGCTTTTGTTTAAGCTGATTTCGGTTCCTCACGCCAGATCTATGAAGGTTTGAAGCAATTGCTTTGTTTCCAAATCCAGAGGGTAGCTGCATTTTTAGTGCATTTTTTTTTGTGAAACAAACATCATCATCATACTCAGAAGGCCCAAAAACCTTAAGATTGCCTATCAAATGAACAAAATCCATGTCGGGAGTTTTTGAGGCAATTTTTTTTGCCAAAGAAGGTTGTACGACCTCCCCAACACGCAAATTGAGGTAAAAATAAAAAAAATAATTTTGATATTTTCTTACCTGCAAAATTAAAAAAAATAATAATAATAAAACAAAAATCAGAAAGCCTTTTAAAGGCACACAGGTTTTTTTATTTTAAAAAGTTTTGTATTAATTTTTTTTCTGGGTTGCAGGTACCCGAGGGTACATGCCCACCATATGGTGGCAGACCCTCGGGCCTTGCCTCCCTGTGATAGTGGTACCGTAGGGTTACCACCTCTACCACTTTGGTAGGTGGTGGCCCCTACGGCACCCGCCACGGGTGGCCTGCCCTATTTAAAAAAAAATTAATATATTTGTTTAAAAAAACCAAAATGTTTTTTTTTAATATTTTTTCTTATTTAAAAAAATGTGATCTTTTAAAATATTTTTTACTCAAAAAATATAATAGTTTATTTATTTATTTTTTAACTTAAAACATAAAAATAAATAGTTTTTTTTACAATATTTTTTTGCAAACTCAGTTCACATGCAGCCAAACTTGAGGAATTTTTTCCAGCACCACTAAAATCGGTAGACCTCCAAATTTGGAGGTAGTTGTGATAAATTTGGAGGAGTTTTCTTGTTTCCTACTCAATCCCTCTCCGTTGGGCTTTTCAGTTTTGCACCCAATATTCCAAAGGCCATATCTCGGCCATACAATGGGCTTTTTCAGTGCAATTATTTTTGAAATGGGGTAAAATTTCAAGCTCCTCATAGTGGTGAAAGTATTTCCCAGTTTTTACTTCTATTTTTTTTTTTCAAAATTTAGTTTTATCAGTGTTGTTATTGTTCAGTTCTCTTTTTGGAGACTTTGATGGGCTGTAGTGCCCCTTCATTCTCACTTGGGATGTGTAGGTAGTCTAGCTAAGGAATCTGAAGAGAAATATGGAACACGGACTTCTGATGGTACTCTTGTGGGTATGAGGTACATTGTGTTGCTTTGATGCAGATATTTAATTGGATAGCTTAGCTTACTTGTTACTCATGATACTTCTTTTATGACATTGAGGTTATGATGATACACTATGGTTGAATTTAATTGGTTATGCTTATGTATAGATGCAATAGTATATTGTGATGCAGTAGACTAGTTATTATTTCATGATGATATGATGTGATCAGTTTAGTTTAACAGTCTTACTTTATACTTGATGTTGTAGTTGTTATTATAGCTTTGGTGAGGGGATAGTGTAGCACCACTCGTTTGCGAGTGCCCTGCTACGCTGTGATTCCTTCTCACAATGTGATACATTTGTTTATATATATTTTGTACACAACCTTGTTTGTATGCAGGAATTGCAGGAATAAAGTCTCGATTCCACCTACTTTGGCAGGACAGAGTGAGCATTAAATTATCCTAATGGGTATGATGTTGAAACAAAGATGACAAGGAAGTCTCCTCGTCCCAAGTTTGTCAACCCATCATGCGTCTAGTGGTATTGTGTGTCCTTGACTTTGGTTATTTTGGTATTATGTGATAGTTGTCTATTATGAGTTGTATTTGTGTTATTTACTTAATGTTTGTGTTGTTATGTACATTTGGGTGGATTAATAGTATTATTTAATTTAAATAATTAAATAATTAAAATAAGTGTTATTAGTTAGTTATTGGGAATAACTTTATTAAAATTTAACAATGTTAAACTAAAATTTATGTACAACTAATTAAAGATAAATAAATTAATTGTGTAAATAACATTATTTATAATTTTAAAACTTGGCATTTTTGATAATTTAATGTAAATAGTAAGTTGAGGATAAATAATAGAATAAAAGATTTAAATAATTAATAAGGTGTCAACTATGAGTTGAAATTAATAAATTAGAAATTAGAAATTTAAAGATTTCATTTAAAAAAGAAAAAATTAAGAAAAGAATAAAAAGAACAAATGCATGTCTAGTTTATTTCGAAAACTTGAAAGAGAATGTAAAATTGCTATTTTATTCTGATTTTTGGGTTTTCAAAAAAAATATTGGGATTAATGGGAAGGAGAAAAGATTTGTTTTTGTTTTCATGGGAATGGATACAAAAATTTTGTGTGAAGTTTTTTTGGTAAAAAAATTGGAAAAGGCTCTCAGGGAAGTTCTTGGTTGGAATTGTTTTGCACATCTTCTGGAAGAGGAAATCTTTGGGAAAAACTTAGGAATTGAAATATGAAGGCTCAACTTCAATCTTCATCAATTTGAGCTTGAGGATCTAGGTTCCTTATTTTAAATGTTTGTTTAAATTGTGTTTTGAAAAGATTGTCTATATGTAAAAGTTTGTTTTGGTTTTGTGGAATTGAAAAATTAGAGGATTTGTTTATATATTTTAAAACAATGTCTGTTAATTTGTTGTGAAAATTTGGAAACCTTTATAGAAGGATTGTGAAAATCTTAGATCCTCTGTAGGGAAATGAATTTAAATGGTTGGAAATTCAGAAAGAAAACAATAGATAATTTAGAAAATCCTATAGATAATTTAGAAAACCTCTATAGGATTGAAAAAAGAAATCCTCTGATAAATTAGGGAAAATGAAATCCTTTGATAAAATAGTAAATATTTTCTTGTAGAAAAAAATTATATTAAAAAAAAAGAAAAGAAAAGAGAGAGGGTCACTAAATTAATCATAACTCAAAATTTATGAACTAGGTATTGCTGATTTTTTTACATGTTTTAAAAGACTTGGTGACGCACCATCTGTAATTTTTTTTGAAAAACCCAGATTTGAAAACAAAAGTTATTAAAGTTGCAACACACTAGTTTTATGATTAGTATTGTTTGAATATAGTAAATTATTTTGAATTTATTAAATTAGATATATATATGTATATGTATAATTATATGTATTATACATATTTAATTATATATATTTAAATATATTTATTTAATTGGCTATTTTGATATAATAGATATGTTAAATATATATATGTTTAATTTTTACGTTTAGAAGTTGTAAATGAAATATTAAAATATTTAAAAATTATATATATATTTTTAATATATATATTTATTTAAATATATTTTGATAATAGATGAATGCAAATGCATGGAATGGATTTTTTTTAGAATGTTATAATTTAAAAGAGGAAATTGAATTTAAGTAGATGTTTGATAATAAAATAATTTTATTAGAAAAATTAATTTTAATTAGGTGCATGAAAATGCACAAGTAATTATTTTAAGATGAAATGATTTTAAAAGAGAAATGCATATTATGTATTATTGGTGCATGCAAAAAATGAATAGTTAAGATGAAATGATTTTTATAGAGAAATTGATTTTTATTGTTGTGTGTGTTATTATGGAAATTGGAGTTAAACTATTTGTGTTAATTTTCTTATTGCTTGTAAATGAAATTAAATTAAGTTGATTAATTACAAGTAATACGTTGATGATTCGATTGGATTTAGGGAATCCAAACGCTAGATTAATTATATGCTTGAATTGCTTATTGGTTGAGTTTTCTTTGTTTACGTTGTTTTTGAAAAAGAAAAAATAGGTTTTACAGGGACCTGAAACCACAAAGTTTAAACATACAAAGATAGAGTAAAAAAAGTCCAAGAAAATAGATAGCTGTCCCAAAAAGAAACGACAGCAACAAAGAGACAACAGGGTCCAAAAAAGGACCGCCAAAAAGCCAGAGAAGACAATTTGGGCAATTGGGTTGTTTGGTTTTATAAGTCTTTCAGATAAGTTCATTCTATGTGGGGTTGTTATATATGTTGGTTCAACTTTTGATTTGAGTTGGGTAGTGCACGTGGGTGTAGACAATTTGAATGCCCGGTTACCATGGATGAGATATGTTACATAGTATAGATACTCAGTTACTACGAACCAGTTGTGTGACCTTATGTTTTAAGGTTGAGATGAATTATTAGTATTGTGCACCTTGTCTACCCATAGATTTGTGGATTTTAACTTAGTGTTTTCAGTAGGAGAGCGGCTCTTTGTGATTGGTTGATTTCCCAAGTCTCTGGGAGTGGTCTATTGATTTATGTTTTGTGATCTATTGATGTTATGATTTTGGAATCTATAGGTGTTGTGTTGTCTATGTATTCCCATGTCACTTTTGTTTGGATTTGAGTCTTGTTGTTGTCTGTTGGACATCCTTGGTCAATGATTCTTCCTTGTCATCTCCTAACACAGGGGGTGGGTTTTTATAAAACCCATGTGGTTGGGTGGAACGTGCTACACACCCTGTTGGGTTCCCCACCAACATTCGTACAGTGCAATGTCTTCCTGATGGAACATGAGCTAGAGATTTTCTTGTAACCAGATGTTAATTATGTATTTTAGTTATACTCATGTATTGATGAATTACTCCCACATGTGTTGGAAAGTTTATGATGTAAACTTATGTATCTGATCTATGTATTGTGTTAGAAGTTGATGTAAAGTATAAATGTATCATTGTAATCATGTGATAAAATATAGTGGGTATTGGCTTATTTAATAAGCATGTTGTACATATGTGTATGGTTATTAAATAGAGTTGATCTTGTTCATAATGATCTATCTCTTGTGTATGTTTTGATGTTATAGTTATGATGGATGAATGGACTTAACTAATGCACTTTGGAATTTCGTTTATCTTTTCGTTTTTGGCTTGAATACGTAATGTTACCTCGTGCACCCCCAAAAGACTTAGGTGATGCAATTGTATTCATGTAATTGAATCTCATACAATGGAACTTAATATCATAGTTGTCCTTTGGGTTTTGCGCGGCGGGGCATCACAACTTGGTATTAGAGCCAAAGTTGCAACACTGGGATCTTTGGGTAATGTTGCTGCCATGTTTGTTGTGGTGAGTCATGTTAAAATGGATATAGTTCTACCCCTTTGTGTCATCCAGGTGTAGATGAGCATGTTGAGTGTTAGCTTGTTGAGGGTGATAGTTATGTTGTTCAAAATTCTCTTGTGTGTCCCTTAGCTTCAAGTCTAAGTGAGGTCAAGGTGACCTTGGAGTTAGTTATATTGTCTTATCTTCGTGCATCTTTTCTTTGAGTGTATGTTTGTTGACTTACTACTATATGTACACCTTTCCCTCATTCTACCTCTTTTGATGCATGTGGGTGTTGATTGTATTCTATGTGATTTTAAGGGTTATGTGCTGAAAATCCATAACGTGTAATGAAGGTTAGAAGTAGAAATGAATAAAAGAATGACTTTAGCATGTTATCCTAGATTGAGATTGCATGTATTTTAATTGAATTATACTATATAAGTATAAAATGAATGTATTATAGTGTAAACATACTATCAAGTAGTGATTTGTTAAAAGAATTGTAATGGTTCCTTTACGGTTGGTGTAAGTGAGCGACTTGATCATGTAACATGTATGAAATATTGTTAGGGTGAATCTTGAAAAATAATTTAACAAACTTTATTTAGTGTGTGCCTTGCAAAGAAATCACTTCTTTTATCTCCTTGTATTATTCGATGCATAAGTGTGAAGGGAATGCTTTAGGAGTGCATTGGCTATTGAATGCTTATATATGCTAGCTAATTTTAAGTTTTATGAGCAAAATGTTGAGCATGATAAGTTTGGGAATAAATCTAAATTTTCAAAATTGTTTTCATAAGTATAAATTCATAGGTGAAGTTGATAATATATTATTTGCATTAGTATATAGGGAAAAATATTATTGCATTGAAGTTCGTAGAGTGTTAGAAGTGTGGTAAGAATGTTGCATTGTATGAGTGTGATTAGGTGTATAGGTAAGACAATCTCTTATGTATTTTCGTGAAGTAGAAATTTAAATATTTTGATTTTATAAAAGTGTTGTATCTGGATGGTGTGTAAAAGCCTTATGTTGATCAAATAAATGTTTTACCTTAGGAGAAAATGTGATGATGTATGTTCATTTAATGAAATCTTGAATTAATGCAAAATTGATGTGTTGTGGTGTGTGATTGATTGACGATTCTTCTTAATTGTTATTGAAACTAGTATGTAGATAAATGGTAATGTTCTGTGTTGAAAGAAAATGCATTTTGGCATGTATATGATGTGTGTCTATGTTAAGTGCACTCTCCCCTATGAATGAAAATGTTATAACTTGGGTACAATGTTGTTTCATGAGATGAAAATGAAAGTTTCTTTGTGAGTGAATTATTATGAATGATGGAAGCAAATATGAATTCTATAATTGAAAGGCATTGATGTTTATCTCTAGTAAAGTGTATGATGTAGTAAATGGTGATAAAAATATTTTTTGTGAACCGAGAGGATTATTATGTGATAAAAAAGAGGTTATGTTGTCTAGGAGAAAGCGAGTGAGAATTGTTTAGGCTTATGGTATTAGTTCTAGCTTTAATGGAGTTGATAAAAGTGAACTTTGAACTTGAGGAAGAGGATAATGCTGATATGTAAGGAATTGTAAAAGTGATTAAAGAGTTTACAATTTTGGAGGAAAAGTATGGAGGATGTTGGGAGTACTTGTTTTTGATATGTGGCATCAATCATCTATGTGAATATGGGAATAGGAAAAATTTGTTTTCTAGGATGGGTAAGTGCACAAAGTTGAGTTCATGAAACGTGGAAGTTTTTTCCTTAGCCAAAAAATTGAAATCGGCTTTGATAAAATGGGACCTTGATTTTAATAAATGGGATCCCGATTTTTAAAAATTGGGATCCCGTTCAACTTCGGGATCCCGAGCTTGACACGAAACGGGATCCCACTTTTTAAAAATTGGGATCTCGTTTCCCATAGGATCCCAAACTAATGGAAAAGGAACGAGATCCCAATTACTACGAAACGGGATCCTGATTTGTATTGCTATTTATTTTTTTAGAAACAAACAGAGTTCATTACACAGTGGATGGGATCCCAAATACTGGCGATAGTGACCCCCACAAATAGCTATAGGTACCTGCCCACGTCCCCTTTTTTTGCATTTTTCTATTTTTAATTGAAATTGTGAAGAAAATAAATGAATTTGGCATGTTTTTTTTAATTTATTTCACGTTTTGAGCCTTTTTTTTTTCTTGTTATAGTAGAAATGAGTAATTGTAAAAATAGATGAAAAAATGCAATGAAACCTGAAGGTTTTTTAATAAAAATGAAAAAATGAACCTTGAATTTTGTTTTACAAACAAAATTTAACTTTCAAAACCTAAATTGTACGATTAAACCAAAAAAATTTGAATTTGAAAACCCTAATTGAAACAAAACAAAAAAAATTGCATTTCAAAACCCTAGAAATTGAAATGAAATAAAAAAATTGCATTTAGAAACCCTAATCAATCTTTTTGAAACCTTGAATTCAAATCAAACGAAAAAAAATGAATTTGAAAACCCTAGTTTGAATTGAAATGAAAAAATTGCATTAAAAACCCTAATTGCTTAGAAATTGAAACCCTAAATTGAATTGGAACAAATTTTTTGTTAAAACCCTAAATTGAAATTGAACAAATCATTTTGATTTTGAAAACTAGGTAATTTCGAGCTCAAAATAATTCATTTACATTGCTTAAATGTTTTAAATTTTATTTGCATTTTATGGAAAAATGATAGGTTAAACTTTAGTTTCAATGTTAAATTATAATTAGATTAGAAAACAATATGTTAAAGAATAGATAAAATTCATAAAGTTTATCTTGATGTTTGTTTGCAAATTTAGTTAGCAAATTCGTAAATCTAAGCACGTACAATCAATTCCAATTGGCACTAACTTGCAAGTCTAAATTATGCCAAGGGCCACCCAAACTTCACCCTAAGTTTGCTAAACCCTAGACCCTAAACTGTAAAATCTACACCCTCAACACTAAAGTATTTCAATTTTGTCTTAGGACCTTAAAATGAAATTTGGTTGCCTTTAAAAACCCTTTGTTGTCACCATTTAGTAGAGTGTTTTGTAATGTTTTCACTTATTTGAACACATAATATAAAACCTTTTGGTTTCTATAAGTTTATGAAGAGTGGATGATCACTCTCTATGACACTTAGGCATGATCATTAGGGATCTAAATCATTGGAAGAAAAATTTATTCTATTATTTCCACAAGATAGGAGAGTGCGAGTGAGAGTGCTATGGGTAAATTTTTTTTCATTGGACATACCTAAAATTATGTAGGTTTAATGTTAAGAATGGGTCTATTTGGTAGATTTATGAAAACTATTATGAATATCTAGAATGCCATAAAAGTATAATTATAGCAATTCCAATTGGAAACACTTGGGTACATATATATCATATGAAATTTAAATCTAGTAAGGTGTCTATTATATAGGAGAGTTGATAATACATGGAAAGAGGTTTGTATGGGAATATATGTATTAAGAAACACATACCACATGGCCTTTATAGGATTTTTAAGATGTGATCCTAGATAATAATCCACCCATCCTTAATCATAATGGATTCTTTAGCAATTAAGAGAGATTCAATAACCATAAAATTACCTATATTTTGATACTATATAGATTTATGTGGAAGGATAAAAATGCATCAATAAGGAGACCAAGATGGAACCATTTAATACCTAGAAGGTACACCTATTACATGGGAAAGGGAGGAGGTACATGATGATAGGTTGGAGGAACTTCATGCTATTATTACAATTTCGAGATAGGAGGAGGATTCATATAAAAGAAATATAATTAAATATTTATACTATTTAATATATTATATTTAATAAATATTAATATAATATAATATATTAAATAATATAAATATTTAATATCATAAAATATAATATAAGATTACAATTAAGGATAGGTAATGTTACAATTTACTTGGGGTTTTAATGAGGATTAGGCTTAAGATTCAATTAGGTTTGTAGTAAATAGTTAGGTTACAATTAGGAATATATAATAAATATTAATATAATTATAATACAAATATAAATTAATTTAAATATAATATAAAATATAATATAATTTAATATAATATAATATAGGAATACATTTAAGATTAGGTAAAGGTTATAATTTAATTAAGTTTCAATTAGGTTTACAATTCAATTAGGATATGGTTAGGGGTGGGGATCATTTAGCATTATATTATGGTTAGAGTATGGGTTACATTTAAGATTATTATTATTTTTGCGATATGTATAGATTGATTCATTTTTAACATGATACTTTTTTTTATTAGATGGGTAAACACTTTTGACTCAGAGCTAGATGGAACCAATGAGGCTATAGTATGACTAAATTTGGACCTCACTAGACATCTAGATCCCCTTAAGCCATCCTATCACCCTAAATCATAAATAAATTTCTTAAGGGGTCCCAATATGACAAATTTCTTAAGGGGATCAAAGAAGTTCTTAAAATTTGGTGAAGTTGCCCAAGGCAACCGAATTTAACAATAATAAGATCCTGCAAGATTATAATATGAATGAGATTTCATGATCTAGGTTGGTCAGTTGAAACAAGAGTAGAACTCAATCAACTATTCCACAAGAAAATGTTCTTCAATAACTTGCAAGTTCATTAAATATTCCAAGGGGCACCAAAACTTTACCCTAAGTTTTGTAAACCCTAAACCCTAAACTTTAAAATATAAACCCTAAACACTAAACCATTCATTTTGTCCTACCCAACACCTTAAAGTGAAATTTGGTTGTCTTAGGAAAATCCACCATATTTCATTCCCTTATGCCATGTAATTTTGTCCTATGATCTTACTACATGTACATCCCCTTAAGTTATCCTATTAGTACCCTAAACCCTAAAGCCATGATTTTTTCTTTAAAGGCTCTTAATGAAATTTGGTTTCCTTGGAAAACTTCACCAAATTTTATTCACTTGAGCCATGTCATTTTCTCCTAGGACCTCACTAGACATAGATCCCCTTAAGCCATCCTGTCACCCTAAATCGTAATTTGATTTCTTAAGGGGATCAAAGAAGTTCTTAAAATTTGGTGATCAAAGTTTCCCATGGAAACAAAATTTAACAATAATAAGATCTTGCAAGATTATAATATGAATGAGATGGGTATGTGTAGGATCATGATGGGCCAAAAAGTGGCAATATGATGGGTATTTTTAGGGTATGTGGTTGATGACTTTTATTTTACCCAAAATTGATGAAATGAAAAGGGTTTATATAGGATATTCTTAGCTTTCCACCAATATAAATTATGCTTTACTTTGAATTTAATAAATAATTATTATTCATTTTCTATTTGAATTATGACTAAAGCCCTGATTGATAGGCTAATTGAAAAACATCTATAGCTTTCAAATGATATCACACTTTTTGAATCTGAAATATGTGTCACATTCTATGCTTCACATACTATAGGATTAAAAAAAATAAAATTAAATTTCATGAAGTTTTGACCAAGTTAAGGTGGTTAGACATACAAGTTTTTATATTTTTTAAAAGTTGTAATAACAAATTCATAATTAATTATTTACTTGGAAAAAAATTACAAAAAAAATATGCATCACATCCGGACATGAGTCCTCTACTTATATCTAAAATATTATAAAAAATTACTATTATTTTATTGTGGTTAGGGTGGTCAGACAGACACCTACTTATATTTTTCCTCTGAAATTTAAGTACTACTACATTGAAATTTCAAATTTTTACCAAATAGATTTTTTTCTTTTTAAAATAAACCTAGTAGTTTATAAACTACATTCAATTTGCTATAAATTCTATTTTTACATATTTTTGAAATAATACAGATAACTTATTCAAATTTTTACGTCAAGTTTCCTAACTCGATTTTTCTAAATTTTTGCCACTTACCTTTTCCATGATGATCCCATATACCCGGATATCATGATCTAGGTTGGTCAGTTGAAACAAGAGTAGATCTCAATCAACTATTCCACAAGAAAATGTTCTTCACTAACTTGCAAGTTCATTAAATATTCCAAGGGGCACCAAAACTTTACCCTAAGTTTTGTAAACCCTAAATCTTGAACTCTAAATTCTAAACCCTAAACACTAAACCATTCATTTTGTCCTACCCAGGACCTTAAAGTGAAATTTGGTTGTCTTAGGAAAATCCACCAAATTTCATTCCCTTATGCCGTGTAATTTTATCCTAGGATCTTACTACATATATCCCCTTAAGTTATTCTATTACCCTAAACCCTAAAGCCATCATTTTTTCTTAGGCTCTTAATGAAATTTAGTTGCCTTAGGCAACTCCACCAAATTTCATTCCCTTATGCCATGTAATTTTGTCCTAGGATCTTACTACATGTAGATCCCCTTAAGTTATCCTATTACCCTAAACCATAAACTATAAAGTCTAAACCCTAAACCCTAAAGCCATCATTTTTCTTTAAAGGCTATTAATGAAATTTGGTTGCCTTGGGCAACTTCACCAAATTTTATTCACTTGAGCCATGTCATTTTCTCCTAGAACCTCACTAGGCGTAGATCCCCTTAAGCCATCTTGTCACCCTAAATCATAATTCGATTTCTTAAGGGGTACCAATAAGACATTTCTTAAGGGGATCAAAGAAGTTCTTAAAATTTGGTGATCAAAGTTGCCCAAGGCCCAACCAAATTTAACAATAATAAGATCCTGCAAGATTATACAATATTAATAGTTAATTGTATTTTCATTCAAGTAACATGTTCCTTAGACATATAAATGAGGCTTACATATAATTTTATCATTTGTATTCAATTATTTAAGACCAATTGTATTGAATGGTTTAAAGGTGTTTCCTAAACATGTATCTTACATCTTGAAATTATAAATCTAATGCAGGTTCACTCATATCTTAAAGATCACATGGATCCATTCAATAATATTCACAATCCACCTCCATGCCATCCATCTCCACCACCTTCAACTCCACCTCCACCCACTCCACCTCATAACCCCCCACCTCCACCACCTGAAATCAATGAACATGCTCATTTGCAAGCACAAATCAATGCCAATGTTAGAACCATCCAAGATCAAATCAACATTATTGAAAATGAAGAATGTGTCGCACCTCCTGTGAGGATGTTTGCATCTAGGATGTAAACCCTTGTTGATGCTATCAGGGCTATGAATGGGATCATAGATGAGCATCGACAATGGCTAGAGGAGAGGAGAACCCACAATTCTGAAAAGGAAAACACAAAGAAATGAAGATTTATGCAGTAGAGAGCCACAATAGTTTATAAATTAAAACAATGATCTTAAATAGTTATGAATTTATAAATTTGGTGAACGATGGATATTTTGTGTGATAAATTTATAAATTTGGTTCCAAATGGATATTTTTAGTGACATGGATTTATGAATTTGGTGGAATTTATGAACTTATAATGAATAATATATAATAGTATATATTTTATGACTATCTACTAGATCATGATTTCTCCTGCTGAAAAAATGTAATATATATGTGTGTGTGTGTGTGTGTGTGTGTGTTAGACTTGTAAAATGAGCTTTTGTGAATGCTTCAAGTTTATTGTTTAGTATGTATGTGCATGTATTAAAAATTTGCATATATAGTTCTTAAATTTTGAAATTTGTATGTATGTACATAGTTTAGTTTAATGATTTGTATGCTTGCAAATTATGCATCATATTTTTTATTTCAAATGTACATGTACATACATTTAATTTTGAATTTTTTATGGACATGCTCTTGAGTTGAACAATCAATGTATATAAATGTGCATTTCAATTAAATATATGATCTTAATATATATGTTGCTCATCCTATTTCAGTTAAATATATGATCTTAATATATGTATGCACATGGACTATTTTGTATGATTTAATGCAGGTGCACATTTATATCGAGCATATCATGGATAATTTTAACATTGATGATATCACCAATCCACCACCTCAGCCACAACCACATCCACCACCCCCTCTGCCTCCCCCTCCCCATCCACCTAATATGCCACATCCAACACCTATCACATCTAAAGAGGCTCGCTTGAGAGCATGAATAAATGATCAAGTTGCATCCTTACAAAATCAAATCAATTCTATGCAGAGTCAAGCATTGATTCCTCCACGTGTGAGACGTTTTGCATCTGCGATGCAAAACATTGTTGATGCCATCAGGATGATTGATTCTGTTCTTGATAGGCATCGACGAGAGAGAGAACAAATGAGACAATTTTATTCTGATGGTATCTCTTACAAACAAATATTAGACCTTAAAATAACGAAAGCCCATCTATCCCCCTACTTTCTTGACCCTGTTACTCGACAACCCATTCCACCCAACAAATCTAGAATATCCATGAGGTGGTGCATACATCTGCAGATGAGTGTACATTTTTGGGATCGATGGCATATGGTTTTTGATAGTCCCCCACATGCTAATTGGGAGTGACCATTGTATTTTTTGAGAAAACTGTATGTAGAGTTTTTTTTGGGGAAAAGCCCAATTATTTTGATTTTAGATCATTTTAGGGTGGTGGTGGTGGCATGCCACAACAAATATTAGGGGAAAGGGTTGATCCTTGACGCCCCGTGCATGCACAACCCCTTGTTGTTGCTCCCGGTCCTCCCATTCCTACATCTGTACATCATCAAGCTCTGGTCTCAACATTAGGTTCCCTTAGTACACTCACAAGAGACCTTGATTAGCATGCTTCTGCGATAGTGAGTGGAGAGCATAGAGACGATGATGATGGAGGAGTTTTTTATGGAGCTGGTCTGAGTACCACTCTAGGAGTGTTGAGGCCCGTCCCCCATATATGTACTAGTTGTCATCAAGTATGCTATGGACCTGATCAGGCCACACCTAGTTTAGGTGTATGGGGAGATTCTAGTGGTTCATCTGGTCACATTAGTTCATTTGTAGAGTTCCTCACAACAGACCATCACCCTGAGGACATTGCGACACAGGTATAAATATGCATTTAGATGTACGTTCATTTTATAAGAATTTTGATGGTTGTATATATCAAAGAAAAGTTTGCAATACATTTTAACAATCAAATTGTTTGGTGTACATATGACACTAACGATGCAAGGGAAATCATCTGTTCCACGAGTACATACATCGACACCAGTTGTACTCGACAACTCTTATGGGGTATTTTGATTTCAATTTTTCAAATTATATATGAAATCATAACTTATTTAAGTTGAGTTTTAAATTTATAATTGAATCACATATATGTTTGAAATATTTATGTTGGTTTAGGCGAGTCAATCGACATCCACATCGATTCCTCCCGAGGGATTGTTAAGCACTCCACTATTGGGTGTCATAGATCATGGGCAAGTACATTCATATTGTAAATTTGTTTAAAGTTTACATTAGTATAGTTACAATTTTATGAGTTTTGAATTCACTAGATATATGAAACGCATGCATGTACACTTGTAAATATTATAAGCGTTAAATGTCTATGTACATGTATGTCTAGGTTGATACCACAATAAGAATGGGAATTGGGAAAACATTTGATGTTGCAGTTACTCGTGAGGCCATTGATTTCCAGGTTGTTTACAAAAATTTCTACACAAAATGTGCAAACTTGAATATATATATAGATATATATTAACCTAATTCAATTGTATATGCTTTAATTTAGATCTTGTAGGACTTTGTTATTGCAACTTTTAGCCCTGACCCAGACATAGTTACACCACTAGGAGGACATGTAGAGTAGGTTCCAGATCAAATGGTAATTTAACTTTTTTATTATATTTAAAGTCAATTATAAATTTTAAATTGAATATATACATAATATGATATTTTTACATATTCTTTTTCTTTTATAGCATGAGACACATCTTGTAGTTGAGCATGTATATACAGGTCTTGGAGAAGAGCCTAGTGCACAACCTCCAAATATGGTACAATTAAAATATGATAAATTATAAATTAAATTGAATTAAAAAAAAATTAATTGTAGAGTTGTACATCTAATTTTGAATTTATTTGTCTTGTTTATGTAGATTGATTTAGAGAATTTAGAGGTTGCTTTAGGTGCACCAGAGCATCTAGACATAGATATGATGGTAATTTAATTTTATGATGGATTATAAATTAAATTGTCATTAAATCATTTTTCATTGTCTTACATCTGATTTCATCTTTCTCTTGTACAAAGTGTTTCAGGTCAGCCACATAGTCCGCATGGTGTGAAGAGGTCTCTTGATTATAGAGACAGTACATGACCTAGAAACATGCGATTTTATGTGTTATATTTGTTTATTTCATGGACTATATTTCTTGTTTCTCATGTACTATGTTGGAATTTATTTCATGCGCTTAATATATTGGTTTCATGCACTTAATATGTTACATAAATCATGAAATTTATTATTGTTTGAAATTTTAATTTACACGTACATTTATGCATTTTATGTTCATAGTCAAGACATTAATATAGGACATTAATGTGAAATTTAGTGATCTCATACATGGATTAATATAGGACATTTTAATATTTATACTTTGCAAATTTAGTGATTTCATACATGATATACATGATATGTACATTCAATAAATAGTGATAATTACTCAATGAACTTATTTAATTCACGTCAATCAATAATTAGTCAATAAATCATAATTTAGAAACAAAAGCAATCTATTTATATACTAGAAAGGATAAAATTTTAAGAAATAAACAATACCATAGAAGATTAGAGAATAAAAGCATTAATAAATACTATAAATAATAACATCTAACACTAATTTATAAGTTGTCAAAAAAAATAATGACGTCTTAAGGGGATGTCTAAAGGAGTCATAATAGAACGTCTTAAGGGCATGTCTTAAGGGGTTATAATACATCTTAAGGGGATGACTTAAGGGGTCTTAAGGGGATGTCTGAAGGGGTCATAATAGAACGCGTTAATTAAGGGGATGTCTTAAGGGGTCTTAAGGGAATGTCTAAAGGGGTCATAATAGAATGTCTTAAGGGGATGTTTTAAGGGGTCTTAAGGGGATGTCTTAAGGGGTCATAATAGAACATCTTAAGGGGATGTCTAAAAGGGTCATAATAGAACGTTTTAAGGGGATGTCTTAAGGGGTCATAATACGTCTAAAGGGGATGTATTAAGGGGTCTTAAGGGGATGTCTTAAGGGGTCATAATAGAATTTCTTAAGGGGATGTATTAAGGGGTCATAATATGTCTTAAGGATATAATTTATTTAACAATAATGTATGCATGATATTTAGTGATTATAAACTTAAACATAAAGTTTCAAAGTAGGAAAACATGCACATTTAAGAAACAAAATATATAGAATATTGATTTGATACATAGAAGTACATAGATTATGTTTAATTCTGTAAGTATATATGTACATATATGCCATCTCAAAACAATGTTTACAAAATTTGGATATGCCATCTCAAGAACATCTCAAACTCGTGGCTAGAATGTAGTAGGTCTTCACACCACCTAATATCAAAAAGGTATAAGAAATATCAATGAAATCATTAAAACATAAATATTTTAACTTATATAAAACTATCTATATGTACAAAACTCAAGTACCTGCATTTAAAAGTATTCCACACATGTTTGTAGGTTGAATCCAGGCATCCTCTCCTTTTTGTTTCAAAGTATGAGATCAATGCAATGATGGCTTAAGGATACAAAAAATGACAATAAATCAATTTTAACTATTAATGTCCAAGCAATATCGATATGTAATGAAAACATATATTTAAATATAATTTAACTAATAATTACCTATTTTTACCAAGTATTCCATGTTGTCTAGGTTGAATCTGCATGGACTAGATCCTTTTTGTGATTATGCCTTAAGGATGTATAAAAGGAGAATTTAAATCAATTTCAACTAATAACACACTTGAACAATGTTGAAACATGTATTTAATGTATTTAAAAGGACAAAATAAAACTAAACTATATATTTACTTGTATTTACTTATTCCATTGTACCATTTGCATCCTCTCTTTTTTGCAATGCATCTATGATTGCCTCATGGTCTTCCATAGAAATTGACCATGGAACTTTTTTTGAAGGTCTTCCATGATGCTGCTCTAGTTTTATATTTGTTTCCACCACCAAATGTGAATAATGCATAATCTTTTTATGTGTTTCATAGTCTTTGAATGTAGGTAGACCATTCTTTCTTCTCAAGTATTGTTGTAGCCAAGTGCCAACAACCACCACCAATCCTATTGGAAAACATGTTCAAAAACCATCATCAAATAAGTTCTCAAAATTTTCTTAAGGGGATCAAAGACTTGTTCTAAAAAATTGCTTAAGGGGATCTAAAACTTGTTATCAAAATTTGCTTAAGGGAGTGTCTTAAGGGGATCACCGTACCTGTTGGATAATATTTAGATGCAAACAATTGATCATTTTCTTCAATAGTTCTTTCATATTGATTATGTGCTTCTGCAGGTGTCAACGATCTTTTCTCCCACTGTTCAACCCATTCTGTATTTTCGCAAGCTTCCCAATCTCCTGAGATACAAAACTGGCAAAAAAATGCAAGATCCCTTGTCCAAATAGTCCATGTGCTTGCTGTCGCACTCCTAAATGAATGCCATTTAGTAGATCCACTGATTGTCTCACAATCAACTCTAGATACAATGTTCTCTTCTTCCACTAAGCAAAAAAATTGATGAACTGTAGAGTAATCACTCGAACCAGGTGCAGATAATCCTCTATTACACCAATCTGCAATCTACCGTGCATCTTTAAATTTTACCGAATCCTCAAATTTTAATTGTTCTCTAGCAAGAATTCTTTTGACACACACACCAACTCCATCATGTTCTCCTTTACCATGCCCAGCTTCAAAAAAACTCCATATATGCTGGATATTAAGTTCCTTGTGAACCCTACTTAACCAATAGAACATTCTAGCATTTTTGAATTGCCCCATACAATTATCTTACCATATGAGGTGTTCTTTCATATGGATTCCTCTTTCTCTTAAATTTCTATACAATATACTAAAACAATATTGAACAAACTCTGACGAGTGTAACCGATTGTCACTAAAATAAAATGATACTCCCTCAAAAATTTTCTATCATCCTCAGTGCTATCATCTCCATATCTATAAACAATATGGAAAAACATAGCTACTTGCACTGAATTATAATATTGAGATTGAATTTCCTCTTGTGGAGCAAGAGTATAATTCTCCACAAAATCAACCACTGAAAGTATAGTACCAATTGGAAATGTGTTTCTACATGCACGAAATTAGCCATCAAGCCATCGAGCATGTTTAGAGTGAATGACATATTTTGGTACAATTTTATTCTTAAATTCACTCATAAATGCATGCACACTAACTTTTTCTGTAACTAAATCACAACGCTTTCCTATTTTTCCATCTTTTAAAGAATAGTGAACATTCCTAAATCTTGACATCTACTAATTCTTAAAAATGAAAGATTTCCATAGTTAATGCATTGTCTAGAAATACAAGAACTTAAATAAAATAATTTATCATTAGATTTTTCACAAAACAAACTTGAAATAAACTCTCTTATTGCTTCAGGTGGCATATCAATACCACAATCTTGTATAATCATGTTAGTATGCAAGGTACAATGTATATATCAAAAACATCATAAAAATAATGAAATTGAACATGTATTTTACAACAAGATATTCGTTGCTTATTAATTTTTACATACCAGGGTTTACATTTTTCAAAAGACCTTTGACTTATTTTAATATTACCAGGTAACACTGAATCGCTACAAAATTTTCTATAAAATTCAGTTTGTGTTGTATCTAATAGGTGTTTTGGGTGAGAATCACGAACTTTGGACCCCACCCATAATTTTAAAACATCTCTAGCATTAGATGAAACCATAGATTATCATGCCAATATTTTTTGATCAAAGATTTAATTTTATATCAGACCTCGGTAGTCGTCCACTGAAACTCCAACATTGATTGATAAGATCATTTTCTATACTTTCTCTTCTTTTGCCACTCTTAGTAATGTTTTAGGATGTATTTTTAAAACTTCACTAATATTGCTTACCATTCTTTTATTCAAAGTTGCTTTATTATCTATAGCAGTAGTTATAGCTCTTCTTGCTACGTTTTTATCTTTAGATCAACTATTTTTCCCAATAGATTGAATGGCACTAGCAACAATAGACATAACATGTTTTAATGATTGATCTTTTCTTTTTGGTTTAATAATAAAAGCCTAACCTTTTCATTACTTTCCTCATTTTTTTCATTCTCATTAATTGCATCGTTAGTTGACATTGAAATGCAAATTTTTTACGATAAAATAATTTGGTGTATATTCTATTCGCATGTGTTCTTATTTGACTCCAAGAAATTTGACCAGGAAGGTTATCGAAAACACCACTTCTAATTTAAAAAAAAGTATTTTCATTAAATTCAACATCACATTCTATATTTTCATCTTCATTTTCATCTTCATCTTCATTTTCGTTTACATTTTCATCTTCATTTTCATAAAAAAAACGGTTTTCATTTTCATTTTCATTTTCATTTTCATCTTCATTTTCATCAACAAAATGGTTTTCATTTTTATTTTCATCAAAAATACAGGTTTTGTTTTCATTTTAAAGAAAATGATCATTTTGATTTTCATTTGCAAAAAAACATTTTTCTTTTTTGTTTTCAACAAATTCTATAAAAGTTTCATCTCTCTGAATATAGTCAATGTCAACATCATTAATCCAGCATCTTGTAAAACTTCTACATACAAATTTACCATTTCACTAACATGTGGATTTGAAGATGTACCTGGATTTGTGCATATTGAAAAATTCTCCATAGCATTCAAAGAGGGATTTGAAGACATAGTAAGACTTGTTTGTATAATCATATTCTTCATATTCTTCTCCAAATTGACTCCTTGCAAATTAGCTTCATCTACAACCATGGTATCCTCAATGTTTTCATCTTCAATAGTTGTTGAATTGGTTGCTCCACCATCATTCATTGATTTCATTCTCATTCTTCTTTATCTTTGTATTTGTCTCTTTTCTCTATTTGCTTCAACTTCTTAAGGAGTCAATTTCTTCCTTCTCTTAGTACGAGCTTTATCTCCCATAATTATAAAATTCTCAAGCACAAATGAATGTTAATAGTGAAATACTTCAAAATATTCAATCCAAATTGGAAGTTGAATACCTATTAGGACAAAATTCTTCCTCTTGTGTTTGTCAAAACAAGTAGAAAACTACCACAATTCCACTTTTTTTTTTTTTTTTCATGCCTCTTTTGAAAAATCCAATCCATATTGCAAATTAAAAACCTTTTGTTCCTCCAAACAAGCACAAAAATAAAAAAATTCCACTTCAAAAATGGTGTAGATGATGCCCTGTTTGATAAAATCAACTAAAAATCAAGTTCACCACTTGTAAATACTATAAATTATGAAAAATAGTTTACTTTTACTACTCTCGACCGTACATGTGAAGTTGCAGACTTCACAGTAATTTTTTGCTGTATATTTAAATAAAAGAAATGGGATCTCGTTTATAAAACGAGATCCCGCTTCTAAAAACTGAGATCCCGTTTATAAGAAGTGGGATCTCGTTCTATAATTGGGATCTCATTCTTCAGCATTGAATGTGGGGAACGAGATCCCGATTATAAGACATGATCCTGTTTATTAATAAACGGGATCCCATTTTTTAAAATTTGAATTTTTTTTGCTTTGTAGTCGGGTTTTTGCCTAGGTTTTTGGTTTGGGAAAAGCATTGGAAGTCTGAACCTAGGCCTTCAACCTGGTTTGACCTACAAGTTGAAGGTCCTAACAATGTCAAAGAAAAATACCGACTTTGGACATATGGCTGACGACCTTTTTTGCAAAATTTTCTGATGAAATTAAAACCCATTTTAGATGAAACAATGCAGATTCTAAATATGTAATTTGTTTTTAAATTGGATTATTTTTTCTATTTTTCAATTAATTTCTAATAAAATTGGTCCATAAACTTTAAATATCAGGGTTTTTTACTATTTTAATAACTTTTGATCAACATAACATTTTGACAAACGGATTGCATGAGAACAAACTTTAGACAATTCTTTTCAATTTAAAAAAAAATAAAAAAATGATAAGTTTAGGTCATCTTACATGCATGTCATACACGATGATTTTTCAAAATGACAAATCTACCTAATAAAAATTTAACAAAAAAAAATTCAATAAAAATTACAAAAAAAAATCAAGAACAAGCTTCAGTGAGTCACAAAACTTTTCCCAAAAGGATTTAGAAAAATACGATAATTTAAGTCAAAATATGGATGTCGTACATGTGCATGGTATGGTAAAAAAAAGGACTTTTAAATAGTGGTTTTTAGAAATGCCTATTAAAACTCAATTTGTACAATCTTGGTATTGAAATAAATTACATATTTGGAAACTAGACTCTGAGCACTACATTTTAGGATTAGTGACTTTTTTAAAGATTTCATCTCTAAGTGCTTCAAATTTTAAGGTCAAATGTGTCAAATTCTGAAAATTAGGAAAAACACTTCCACTTTTTGGCCAAAAAGTGGACTCAACTTCTTGCACACCCCCAGATGGTAGGTAAGAATGTACTCCTTGTATTGTGGAAACCAGTATCTGTGCAATGTTTGTGTGTTGTGTTAAACTTGTGATTTCTTTGTGATGGTGATACTATGTACCCATCCATGGGGAAACTGTTGTTTTCCTTGGTGTGGAAAGAACCATACCATTCATGTGTTGCATATGTGTTACTGATTGGGGGCCAACCCATGTGTGGTTGATAATTTTGTCATAAGAGTAGCCAAAAGATAGTATTATTTTTTTATATATACTTTTCTTTTGGTTCTCTAAGTCTCCTAGTCTATGGAGGGATAGTAGATGCCATGTCACTCCAAGGGGCAGGGTGTACAATGTATGAATAATGGCGATGAGTAGCGACCTTAGCTCAACCGATTCCCATGGAGCATACTCACTACTTTCCCTCATGATGGGTTAAGCTACTTGATCCATATGTGTTAGCCTAAACCCCATAGTTTTGAGTACAACAGTATTGGTTTGTTAGTGTATGCCTAGCCATCCATAGGGATGTTGAGTTAGCATTAGTGAGTCAACCTTGTTTATATGAGAGGTGAAACTCGGGTAGCCCCATATTGATATATTCTTATATCCATTATATAGACCATATCTGTGCATGTTCCGACATGATACAATGGATATGATGCCACACCCCACTGATGTTCCAACATAGTACTGGTGATGATGTTGTGTTACTGATGGTAGCGAGCTAGGCTCGAGGACACAATGCCATGTGCATAAGACATCTGAAGGTGCACTATGAGATTGTGTTATGATAACCTACTTGTGTGATGAGCGTAACGGGGCCTCACACACTTGTAGAGGGATACTCATGTTTTCTTTCGACAATGTTTGGGTTGGTTAGCATATGGGTAGGTCCTAGCCATGTATACCTCTAGCGATGGTGAGTACCTGTGTGTGCCTTCTCCATGAGGTATCGCTATGCGGGGTGTGTCTAGCGTGTGCCTACTTCCGTGGAGCCACGAGCACACTACCATGCGGCATACGACCAATGCGTGTCTTCTCCAGCTAGTGTATGACCATGCCGCACTAAGATGTGATGCAGGATGGAGGCCGAGGTGCACATCCCATGTGGGAAACCAAGGAGTTCTCGTCTTGGACCTAGACAGGAAGTTGAGCAGGAGGTAGTTAGAGAGAGTGATAGATCTGCATGGAGAGTAGATGATATAGTGCATCAGGATGCTATTACTACAGGACACATGCAGGATTTATTGAGGGCACGCCCTCCTACTTTTGATGGTACAAGAGGTGGTTTAGAGGTAGAGACTTGGCTACTGGACTTGGGTAGATGCTTCCCCATGCACCCTTCTGGTAGTACTACCCGAGCGAGATGTGTTATCATGCATCTAAGAGGATTCGCCTCTAATTGGTGGTTCCTGGAGGAGCAGAAGCTCCACTTAGATATTGGGTCAGTGTCTTGGGAGATGTTCCTGGAGAGGTTTAGAGCACGGTTCCTATCGGAACACTGGAGGCAACGACGGGCTGACGAGTTTCATGATCTACGTCAGTTGGCTCTATCTATCGAGCAATATGAACATAGATTCTATGAACTCAAGCAGTATGCAGGTATTGGCGATGATGAGCCTATGCTAGTACAACACTTGATCAAGGGTTTAAATGCTCGCATTAGTGGTGGAGTTAGAGTCTTTGAGCCAAAGACTATGGAAGTTGCGGTGGAGAAGGCTCACATAGTGGAAGAAAATCTTGTTATGGTGTTAGGTGGTCACACAGGAGTACACATTGGTAGTGCTCCTACAGCAGGTTTTAGTCCACGAGGTGGACAGGCACAGACAACGGGTTCTTCTAGGAACCAACAAACACCCTCTAAGGGTGGGAAACAGCAGCGAACACCTCAAAAGAATAATAATCCACAACCACAGCAAGGTAATAGCCCTCAGAGTGTGCAGTCTACTGTCAGTAGAGGTAGTTTCCATGAATCCAATGCACCTTCAGGTGGTAGAGGATTCGGTAGAGGCACTGGTTGTTACTCACATGGTCAGCAGGAACACATTGCTAGGCAGTGTTCGATGAGAGGTTCTTCAGGTTTTGGGCCTTGACCTATAGTTGGTGATGCAGGATGATCTCATACAGTTTATGCTGCGGTTAATGACTGCCAAGCCGATCACCAGAACACCGTGGTTGAGACTACAGGTAGAGGATGGGCAGCTGGCTTTGGAGCCCGTGGCTATTCTATAGCGCCAGATGCTCGGTCTTAGGGTTCGAGACATTGATTAGGTGAGGGTCCAATGGGATCCTAACCATTAGCCTTCTATTTCTTGGGAGGACCTATTTTAGATGTGTGTGCTATTTGTTTTCTATTAGCAGGCTTCCAAGAGTAAGCCTGATCCTAGGGGGGAGGATGTAGTACCCCTCCATTTATGCTTATGTTTTTTGTTGCATGTTTTCACACTATTAGACTTTGGTACTTTAGTTTGGGTATTTTGATCACTGATTTTGAGCGACAGTGGATTCACTTTGTGATATGATGATACATTGTATGGTGATAATTGATTTATGACATGCTTTGATATAGCGTAGATGGTTTCCTTCAGATTGTATTGCTATATATATGTTTATGATGGACTAACTATTATTAAATTTGTCAGTCTGATGTGTCATGTATTGGTGTGGAGAACATAGTTGCATCACTCACTTGTGAGTGCCCTGTGATGTCTGTTATTTTCTCCGCACGGTGTGTTTGTACAATGGATTATATATATATGCATGTTATTTGTTTGGTTGTAGGTTGCAAGTACATGACACCGACTCCACCCGATTATTCAGGTCTAAGCATGTCAAGACTCAATGGAAATGTTGATTGGGAGGTAGTAACATGGTTTATCCTAGACTAGTCTTAAACCCAGTCACAGTACATTGTATGTTTTAGTTCGGAGTCATAGATGGTCTTGTTTGTCCCTTATTGGATCAATTGCTTGAAAGGAAAATTTTGTTAATTTTAATGATAGTTATTATTCTTTAATTTGTTGTTTATTTAAATTAATTTTTAAATGTTAAAGAAATAACTTTTACATGTTATTTAATTAATTAATTAGTTTGTTTGGTTAAATAATTTGATCATTAAGATTAAATTTATTTAATTAAATAAATTAATTGATTAAATTAAAATTGTTTTAATTGTGTGAATAGATTTAATTTTAAATTAATTATTATGTGGAAATGGCATTTTTAATTGTTAAATAAATTTGCATTATGAAAATTAAAATTTTAAATTATTTTAAAAAATGGCATGCAAATCTTGAAAAGAGGAAAAAGAAAGATTGCCGAGAAGTTGTTGGAAGATATTTGTTTCTTCTCAACATGTGTGCCAGTTAAATTTATTGCTTTTGGTTGAGGAATTTCTCGGAGGTTATCTGGGATTTGGGAAAACACAGAAGGTTATCTTTTTCTTCACGAGAAATAAAAAAAGAGTCTGCTGTTAAAATTGTTTTTGAAAATCTTTGTGATTGCTTTGGGGATTATTTTATATTTTTGGAAGATCTCTTTGGATTTGGTGTTTTGGAGAAGCTTTGGAGGATTGCACACTACAGGAAGAAGATTCTCTCCAACAACTAAGATCTTCAAAACATAGGAAACAGGTATTTCCCTTGTGTTTTTAGTTTGTTTGCTTTTGAAAAGATATTTTTGTTTAAACCCTTCTTCTTGGAAAATTGTTTGTAGAAAATATTTCTGTTGATATTTGATATTCTTCTGCAAGAATTTTCAAGAAAGTAAGGTTTTATAAAATTTATAGAACAACATCAAGAACATTGTTAAACAAGAGAAGTGATTCAAAACAAGTTTAAAAGAAACCTTTGTGAAAATTGTAGAAAAGAAATTGGGGATTTAATTTTGTGTGAAATGTTTATTGATGTAAAATCAAAATGCCAAAATTGAGAATTTCTGTGTTATTTGATCAAATCTGTTTGAAGAAAATTTTTATTTACAAATGCTGTTGCTAAGCAATTAGTTTTGTTTTATAAGAATGTTTAATATATATATGTGGTGCTGTATAAAATATGCAGTCTTAACATGATTATATATTTCAAATAAATTTTAATTTTAATAGGGATTTATTATTTAAAATCGCCGTACAGGAGAAACAGGGGTTTGAAAATTTACTATTTTTTTAAAAATGTTTAAATTCCACATATTTTTAATGGGAAATTTTAGAAAAATTAAAAAAATCCAAAATTTAAATCCGGATTAGATATATTTTGTTTGCATTTGATAGTAACAGGGAGGGGCTAGGGTTATCCCCAACCACGTCGCACCCATTGTGGGGTGCGGCTGCTGTGAGGCAGCACCCACCACAGTTCTGTAGGGGTGCGACGGCCATGAGGCAGTGCCCTCCATAGATCTGTGGAGGAGACGCTGTCCCACAGGCAGCGTGCCCTCCACAGTGGAGGCTACCTGGTGCGGCCGAGTTTTGTTTCAAATTTTGATTTAGTAAAAACAATATAAAATTCGTATGGTTTAGATTTAATTTCAATTTAGTAAAAAATAAATAAATATATAATATATAGTATATGTGTTATATATATTATATATTATTAATATTATATATAGTATATATAATATATATATATTATATATATATATATATAATTTATATTGGTTGATTTTGGTAATTTTGTATTTGTTAAAGTTAATCTATAATTAACTAGGAGTTGAGGAAATAAAATAGTGAAGTGAATAAGAAGAGGATATTATATTGTTTTGATCTAATAGGGAGTTGTATTTTATTATTAAACATGATTGTGAAATTGGGATAATTGTAGATTTGATTTTCATATTAGATGGTAGATAAATTATGTATCAGATGATTAATTTTATACTTATAGTTCTTGATTGACTGGATTTAGTAAATCCAAATGATAGACGTGAATTTGCTTTAAATTAATATTGGGAAAATGGGGATTTTTATGTGATTTCAAGTCTTCTAGTTGTAGTCTTTTCAAGGGAGTTAAATTTTACAATGGTTTCATATATTTGAACAAACTAGGGTAGTGCACTTGGTTTTGTATGGATAATAGAGACCTGATTTTTATGAACAGAATGTGATGTCCATTGTGGTATATCTGGTATTATATGTTGATTTTTGTGCACTCTATCTACCCTAGTTAGAGAACTTAGAGTTCCTTTGTTATGTTTAGGGGAGTGGCTCTATGTGAGGGCCGACACACAAAGTGGTGTCAGGGTAACTTACAAAGAGTTAGTAAGTCAGTGATAACTAAACAACACAGTAGTTAGAATTAAAATCCTTAATAAGATGATTATGCCTCACTTATGGACTCTTGAGCTAGTTCAGTCTTGAGTATAAGGTTAGAAGGCCTAGAATGGCAAATCGATGTCTTGTTACTTTAAAATATATTCGATTCCGCAATAGATTGCAAATGGGGCCGGGTTTCGTAAGAGGTTACCAGGGTAACCCAAGTTGGGGGCCAAAACCTAGGAAGAAACACCAGGGTAACCTTTGTGATATTGTGATGACACTCCACCTAAAATAATAGTTTACCTTGTGTACTTAGCATATTTGATTGTCTTAAATCTGGAAGCAATGTAACCATTAGTTAGTTATGTACTTGTGTCTTGGGTGAATAGGTTATATCTAGGTAACCATATTACTATCTCCTAGCATGGGGGGTGGACATACGGGTACCACATGGTTGGGTGGAACGTGCACCTTACTCCGTTGGGTCCCCAATTTATGATCATGGCAACGAGAGCTTCATGGATGGAGAGCTTGTACTTGGATATAGATGTACTTTCTTTATTGCATTATTTTAAATCTTGTATTTGAAACATCCCTCAATTTTTTATGAGGTGAACATATGTAAAATGTAATTGTAACTATTATTGATCTACCTCATCAGATGAATGAGTATTGTAATATTATTTCAAATGCAATGTAAGAATCATATTTGTACTTTATACTATCTTGAATGGAATTCAAATGTTATGCAATGCTTACTTTTAAGTTTATGATTAATTAAATATATGCAGTGCGAAATACTAAAGTCATCTATGGCAACTCAAGTAGTGTAACGTCGCGTAACTTAGTGAATGTATGCAACTAATTAAGTTAATATTAACGCTTTTTTTAAAAATATATTTCACTTTTAATATGTAATTACAACTTTCCTTAGGTTATAAGACGGGGCATTATAGATTGGTATCAGAGCAAAGGTTTCTAACACTGGATGCTCTGGGTAATCGCGAGCCCATTAGGTTGACCTAGTACATAGTGTCGCTATCTGTTAGCCTTGGTTGATTAGTATTTGAGACTCATCATTGTTATGTGTAGGATCATGCCTAGACGAGTTGGTGGAGGTCATGGTAGAGGTTGAGGTGGAGGCCGAGGGCCAATCCCTCAGGTTACTCCCCCTCTGAGCCCTCATTAGAGTGATTAGGCAAAGTAGTTGGATCAGAGGAACGAGAGACAGAATCCTGAACAGTCAGGAGTAGAGGGTTCATAGAAATGTCCTTTATTAGAGGAGGTCCTAGCTCATCTTGGACCTAGATAGGAAGTTGAGTAGGAGGTAGTTAGAGAGCGTGATAGATCTCCATGGAGAGTAGATGATATAGTGCATCAGGATGCTATTACTGTAGGAAACATGTAGGATTTATTGAGGGCATGCCCTCCTACTTTTGATGGTATAGGAGGTGGTTTAGAGGCAGAGACTTGTCTACTGGACTTGGGTAGATGCTTCGCCATGCACCCTTACGGTAGCAATACCAGAGTGTGATGCGCTATCATGGATCTGAGAGGATTCGCTTCTACTTGGTGGCGCCTGGAGGAGAAGAAGCTCCACTTAGATATTGGGTCAGTGTCTTGGGAGATGTTCCTAGAGAGGTTTAGAGCACGGTTCCTATCAGAACACTGGAGGCAACGATGGGCTGACGAGTTTCATGATCTACGTCAGTTGGCTCTATCTATTGAGCAATATGAACGTAGATTCTATGAACTCAAGCAGTATGCAGGTGTTGGCGATGATGAGCCTATGTTGGTACAATGCTTGATCAGGGGTTTAAACGCCCGCATTAGTGGTGGAGTCAGAGTCTTTGAGCCAAAGACTATGGAAGTTGCGGTGGAGAAGGCTCACATAGTGGAAGAAAATCTTGTTATGGCGTTAGGTGGTCACACAGGAGTACACATTGGTAGTGCTCCTGTAGCAGGTTTTAGTCCATGGGGTGGACAGGCACAGATAGGGGGTTCTTCTAGGAACCAACAGACACCCTCTAAGGGTGGGCAGCAGTAGCGAACACCTCAAAAGAATAATAATCCACAACCACAGCAAGGTAATAGCCCTCAGAGTGTGCAGTCTACTATCAGTAGAGGTAGTTTCCAGCAATCCAATGCACCTTCGGGTGGCTGAGGATTCGGTAGAGGCACTGGTTGTTACTCGTGTGGTCAGTAGGGACACATTGCTAGGCAGTGTTCGATAAGAGGTTCTTCAGGTTTTGGGCCTCGTCCTACAGTTTCAGAGCCTACAGTTGGTGATGCAAGATGATCTCATACAGTTTATGCTACAGTTAATGACTGCCAAATTGATCACCAGAACACCGTGGTCGAGACTACAGGTAGAGGACGGGTAGCTAGCTTTGGAGCCCGTGGCTATTCTACAGCGCTGGACGCTTGGTCTTAGGGGTCGAGACATTGATTAGGTGAGGGTCCAATGGGATCCTAACCATTAGCCTTCTATTTCTTGGGAGGACCTATTTTAGATGTGTGTGCTATTTGTTTTCTATTAGCAGGCTTCCAGGAGTAAGCCTGATCCTGGGGGGGAGGATGTAGTACCCCTCCATTTATGCTTATGTTTTCTGTTGCATGTTTTCACACTATTAGACTTTGGTACTTTAGTTTAGATATTTTGATCGCTGATTTTGAGCGATAGTGGATTCACTTTGTGATATGATGATACATTGTATGGTGATAATTGATTTCTGACATGCTTTGATATGGTGTAGATGTTTTCCTTCAGATGTTATTGCTATATAAATGTTTATGATGAACTGACTGTTATTTAATTTACCAGTCTGATGTGTCGTGTATTGGTGTGGAGAATAGAGTTGCATCACTCACTTGCGAGTGCCTTGTGATGTCCGTTATTTTCTCTGCACGGTGTGTTTGTACAATGGATTATATATATGCATGTTATTTGTTTAGTTGCAGGATTGCAGGTACATGACACCGAATCCACCTGATTATTCAGGTCTGAGCATGTCAAGACTCAACCGAAATGTTGATTGGGAGGTAGTAACATGGTTTAGCCTAGTCTAGTCTTGAACCCAGTCACAGTACATCATTTGTTTTAGTTCGGAGTCATAGATGGTCTTGTTTGTCCCTGATTGGATCAATTGCTTGAAAGGAAAATTTTGTTAATTTTAATGATAGTTATTATTCTTTAATTTACTGTTTATTTAAATTAATTTTTAAATGTTAAAGAAATAACTTTTACATGTTATTTAATTATTTAATTAGTTTGTTTGGTTAAATAATTTGATCATTAGGATTAAATTTATTTAATTAAATAAATTAATCAATTAAATTAAAATTGTTTTAATTGTGTGAATAGATTTAATTTTAAATTAATTATTATGTGGAAATGGCATTTTTAATTGTTAAATAAATTTGCATTATGAAAATTAAAATTTTAAATTATTTTTAAAAATGGCATGCAAATCTTGAAAAGAGGAAAAAGAAAGATTGTCGGGAAGTTGTTGGAAGATATTTGTTTCTTCTTGACATGTGTGCCAGTTAAATTTATTTCTTTTGGTTGAGGAATTTCTCGGAGGTTATTTGGGATTTGGGAAAACACAGAAGGTTATCTTTTTCTTCACGGGATATTAAAAAAAGCGTCTACTATTAAAATTGTTTTTGAAAATATTTGTGATTGCTTTGGGGATTATTGTATATTTCTGGAAGATCTCTTTGGTTTTGGTGTTTTGGAGAAGCTTTGGAGGATTGCACACTATAGGCAGAAGATTCTCTCCAACAACTAAGATCTTCAAAACACAGGAAACAGGTATTTCCCTTATGTTTTTAGTTTGTTTGCTTTTGAAAAGAAATTTTTGTTTAAACCCTTCTTCTTGGAAAATTGTTTGTAGAAAATATTTCTGTTGATATTAGATATTCTTCTGCAAGAATTTTCAAGAAAGTAAGGTTTTATAAAATTTATAGAACATTAAGAACATTGTTAAACAAGAGAAGTTATTCAAAACAAGTTTAAAAGAAACCCCTGTGACAATTGTAGAAAGGAAATTGGGGATTTAATTTTGTGTGAAATGTTTATTGATGTAAAATTGAAATCCCAAAATTGAGAATTTCTGTGTTATTTGATCAAATCTGTTTGAAGAAAGTTTTTATTTACAAATGTTGTTGTTGAGCAATTAGTTTTGTTTTATAAGAATGTTTAATATATAAATGTGGTGCTGTATAATATATGAAGTCTGAACATGATTATATATTTCAAATAAATTTTAATTTTAACAGGGATTTATTATTTAAAATCACCGTACGAGCGAAACAGGGGTTTGAAAATTTACTATTTTTTTTTAAAATGTTTAAATTCCACATAGTTTTAATGGGAAATTTTAGAAAAATAAAAAAAATCCAAAATTTGAATCCAGATTAGATATATTTTTTTTGCATTTGATAGTAACAGGGAGGGGCTAGGGTTATCCCCAACCCCGTCGCAGCCACTGTGGGGCGCGACCACTGTGGGGCAGCGCCCACCAGAGTTCTGTAGGGGCGCGACTGCCAAGAGGCAGTGCCCTCCACAGATCTGTGGAGTAGACGTTGTCCCACAGGCAGCATGCCCTCCATAGTGGAGGCTGCCTGGTGCGGCCGAGTTTTGTTTCAAATTTTGATTTAGTAGAAACAATATAAAATTCGTATGGTTTAGATTTAATTTCGATTTAGTAAAAAATAAATATATATAATATATAGTATATGTGTTATATATATTATATATTATTAATAATATATATATTATATAATATATATTTATATATATATATATATATATTATTTATATTGGTTGATTTTGGTAATTTTTTATTTGTTAAAGTTAATTTATAATTCACTAGGAGTTGAGGAAATAAAACAGTTAAGTGAATAAGAAGAAGATATTACATTTTTTTGATCTAATAGGGAGTTGTATTTTATTATTAAACATGATTGTGAAATTGGGATAATTGTAGATTTGATTTTCATATTAGATGGTAGATAAATTATGTATCAGATGATTAATTTTATACTTCTAGTTCTTGATTGACTGGATTTAGTAAATCCAAATGATAGACGTGAATTTGCTTTAAATTCATATTGGGCAAATGGGGATTTTTATGTGATTTCAAGTCTTCCAGTTGTAGTCTTTTCAAGGGAGTTAAATTTTACAATGGTTTCATATATTTGAACAAACTAGGGTAGTGCACTTGGTTTTGTATGGATAATAGACACCTAATTTTTATGAACAGATTGTGATGTCCATTATGGTATATCTGGTATTATATGTTTATTTTTGTGCACTCTGTCTACCCTAGTTAGAGAACTTAGAATTCCTTTGTTATGTCTAGGGGAGTGGCTCTGTGTGAGGGCCGACACACAAAGTGGTGTTAGGGTAACTTACAAAGAGTTAGTAAGTCAATGTTAACTAAACAACATAGTAGTTAGAATTAAAATCCTTAATAAGATGATTATGCCTCACTTATGGACTCTTGAGCTAGTTCAGTCTTGAGTATAAGTTGAGAATTCCTGGAATGGAAAATCGATGTCTTATTACTTTAAAAGATATTTTATTCTGCAATAGATTGCGAATGGGCCGGGTTTCGTAAGAGGTTACCAGGGTAACCCAAGTTGGGGGCCAGAACCTAGGAAGAAACACCAGGGTAACCTTTGCGATATTGTGATGACAGTCCACCTAAACTAACAGTTTACCTTGTGTACTTAGCATATTCGATTGTCTTAAATATCGAAATAATGTAACCATCAGTTAGTTATGTACTTGTGTCTAGGGTGAATAGGTTATGTCTAGGTAACCATATTACTATCTCCTAGCATAGGGGGTGGACCTACGGGTACCACATGGTTGGGTGGAACATGCACCTTACTCCGTTGGGTTCCTAGTTTATGATCATGGCAATGAGAGCTTCATGGATGGAGAGCTCGTACTTGGATATAGATGTACTTTCTTTTTTTCATTATTGTAAATCTTGTATTTGAAACATCCCTCAATTATTTATGAGGTAAACATATGTAAAATATAATTATAACTATTATTGATCTACCTCATCAGATGAATGAGTATTGTAATATTATTTCAAATGCAATGTAAGAATCATATTTGTACTTTATACTATCTTGAATGGAATTCAAATGTTATGCAATGCTTACTTTTAAGTTTATGATTAATTAAATATATGCAATGCGAAATACAAAATTCCTCTATGGAAACTTAAGTAGTGTGACGTCGCATAACTTAGTAATGTATGCAACTAATTAAGTTAATATTAACACTTTAAAAAAAAATATATTTCACTTTTAGTATGTAATTGCAACATTCCTTAGGTTATAAGACAGGGCATTACAGTGCGTGGGCCACTTGGTTAGTCCATGTCGTGTAATGATGTGAGGTAGGGTGTAGCCAAGGAGCACACTCTGAGCCATGTGGATGGAATGCTCATTCCACACCACATGAGGGCTACTGCTATAGCGTAACGATGTTCCCTCCTTCCTCGTTTGGTGGCTAGTATCTAGTCACATAGTGTTGAACGGTGCAATTTCAAGGATTATGAACTTCCTTTATAATTATTGATGATTTTCTAGTGATAGTGAAGGCCGACACTTTATTTATAATTGATTGTGATGGTTTAGCCACACATTGTGATCTTATTTGCTCGTAGCCCTCAAGATTACATTTTATTTAGTGTTGAAAATTTGCGCGCATTTCTTGCTTTATTGCTAAAATTAAAATATTTATTTGAAATTTATTCATGACTTTGGTGGCTAAATTAGTTTATCCTTATTATTTTTGATGTCGACGACGTGTTGTATTATGATTCCTGTCCAAGGACGTATGAAGCAAACTTGGTGAGTGTATACAAGGAAGCAGACACAGTGAACCTTGAGGATGGGGGTATGGGAGGCTGTTACACAGCTAGGACCCACTACCCACCTAGGTGTGATGACCATCTCTTAGAGGCTAAACACCTTATACAACAAGAGATGGGTCATTGTGGTCTTGTTTAGATTGTCTCACCATGTGTGTGTGGCCTAACGCCATCAGGTCACTGAGTGTGAGGTATGGATTATGTGAGATGGATATTGGCTCTTGGCTCATGGATTTTGTTTCATGGATTAGTATGCTACTTTTCGGTGTCTAGATGGACCCTTGGGTAGCCTTGTGTTGTGTAGTTCCTGGTGATGTGACTGTGTATGTATGTGTTAGAAGAATATTTCTTATATTTTGTGCCTATTGATGTAAAAGAGGGATAACCATGCTACCTTAAATGTGAGTGTATTTTGATTCAGTGGTATTAAATAAATTGGATATTATTAAACATCATAAATTGTGACTTGAAATATGTTACTGAAACATGATATGGTGTGTATCTTTGAATTTCAAGTAATCATTAGATGTGTTTTCCTTGTATGATATTTTGAAGATATTTGTTTTGTGAATGGAAAATTGAGTTAATTGGAGTACTGGCTATATCATTAGTGTTAGAACCAAGTATTTTATTGTAAGAGATGTAAGGATTTGTAAATAAAAGTGGTTAAGAAGACATTTTTTTCAAATGTGTAGTCAAATAGTGATTTTGATTGTCATGATTCAGAAAGAGGATGTACATCAATGATATATTAGAGAAATTTTTGGGACTAATGTGTTTATGTTTCCATTTTGAGCCTTGTGACTTCTAGGAGTAAGTAAAGTCTTACGGGGGGAGGATGTAGTGCCCCTTATTCTAACTTGGGATGTGTAGGTAGTCTAGCTAAGGAATCTGAAGAGGAATATGGAACAAGGACTTCTGATGGTACTCTTGTGGGTATGAGGTACATTGTGTTGCTTTGATGCAAAGATTTAATTGGGTAGCTTAGCTTACTTGTTGCTCATGATACTTCTTTTATGACATTAAGGTTATGATGATACACTATGGTTGAATTTAATTGGTTATGCTTATGTATAGATGCAATAGTATATTGTGATGCAGTAGACTAGTAATTATTTCATGATGATATGATGTGATTAGTTTATTTTAATAGTCTTACTTTATACTTGATGTTGTAGTTGTTATTATAGCTTTGGTGAGGGGACAGTGTAGCACCACTCATTTGCGAGTGCCCTGCTACACTGTGATTCCTTCTCACAATGTGATACATCTGTTTATATATATTTTGTACACAACCTTGTTTGTATACAGGAATTGCAGGAATAAAGTCTCGACTCCACCTGCTTTGGCAGGACAAAGTGAGCATTAAATTATCCCAATGGGTATGATGTTGAAACAAAGATGACAAGGAAGTCTCCTCGTCCCAAGTTTGTCAACCCATCATGCGTCTAGTGGTATTGTGTGTCCTTGACTTTGGTTATTTTGGTATTATGTGATAGTTGTCTATTATGAGTTGTATTTGTGTTATTTACTTAATGTTTGTGTTGTTATGTACATTTGGGTGGATTAATAGTATTATTTAGTTTAAATAATTAAATAATTAAAATAAGTGTTATTAGTTAGTTATTGGGAATAACTTTATTAAAATTTAAAAGTGTTAAACTAAAATTTATGTACAACTAATTAAAGATAAATAAATTAATTATGTAAATAACATTATTTATAATTTTAAACTTGGCATTTTTGCTAATTTAATGTAAATAGTAAGTTGAGGATAAATAATAGAATAAAAGATTTAAATAATTAATAAGTTGTCAACTATGAGTTGAAATTAATAAAATAGAAATTTAAAATTTAAAGATTTCATTTAGAAAAGAAAAAAATTAAGATAAGAATAAAAAGAACGAATGCATGTCTAGTTTATTTTCGAAAACTTGAGAGAGAATGAGAAATTGCTATTTTATTCTGATTTTTGGGTTTTCAAAAAAGAATATTGGGATTAATGGGAAGGAGAAAATATTTGTTTTTGTTTTCACGGGAATGGATACAGGAATTTTGTGTGAAGTTTTTTTGCTAAAAAAATTGGAAAAGGTTCTTAGGGAAGTTCTTGGCTGGAATTATTTTGCACATCTTCTGGAAGAGGAAATCTTTGGGAAAAGCTTAGGAATTGAAATACGAAGGCTCAACTTCAATCTTCATAAATTTGAGCCTAAGGATCCAGGTTCCTTATTTTAAATGTTTGTTTAAATTGTGTTTTTAAAAGATTGTCTGTACAAAACTGTAGAAGTTTGTTTTGGTTTCATGGAATTGAAAAATTATAGGATTTGTTTATATATTTTGAAATACTGTTTGTTAATTTGTTGTGAAATTTTGGAAACCTTTGTAGAAGGATTGTGAAAATCTTAGATCCTCTGTAGGGAAATGAATTTAAATGGCAAAAAATTCAAAAAGAAAACAATAGATAATTTAGAAAATCCCACAGATAATTTAGAAAACCTCTGTAGAATTGAAAAAAGAAATCCTTTGATAAATTAGGGAAAATGAAATCCTCTGATAAAATAGTAAATCTTTTTCTATAGAAAAAAATTATATTAAAAAAAAAAATGACAGAGAGAGAGGGTCACTAAATTAATCATAACTCAAAATTTATGAACAATGTATTGCTGATTTTTTTAAATGTTACAAAAAAATTGGTGGCACACCATCAGTAAACATTTTAGAAAAACTCAGATCTGAAAACAAAAAATTATTAAAGTTGCAACACACTAGTTTTATGATTAGTATTGTTTGAATATAATAAATTATTTTTAATTTATTAAATTATATATATATATATATATATATATATATATATATAGACATAGATATATGTGTATGTATAATTATATGTATTATACATATTTAATTATATATATTTAAATATATTTATTTAATTAGCTATTCTGATATAATAGATATTTTAAATATATATGTTTAATTTTTACGTTTGGAAGTTGTAAATGAAATATTAAAATATTTAAATGTTATATATATATTTTTAATATATATTTATTTAGAAGTATTTTGACAATAGATGCATGCGAATGCATGGAATGTATTATTTTAAGAATTTTATAATTTAAAAGAGGGAATTGAATTTAAGTAGATGTTTGATAATAAAATAATTTTATTAGAAAAATTAATTTTAATTAGGTTTATGAAAATGCACAAGTAGTTATTTTAAAATGAAACGATTTTAAAAGAGAAATGCATATTATGTATTATTTGGTGCATGCAAAGCACACATAGTTAAGACGAAATGATTTTTATAGAGAAATTGATTTTTACTGTTGTTTGTGTTATTGTGGAAATTGGAGTTAAACTATTATTGTTAATTTTCTTATTGCTTGTAAATGAAATTAAATTAAGTTGATTAATTACAAGTAATGTGTTGATGATTTCATTAGATTTAGGGAATCTAAATGTTAGATTAATTATATGCTTGAATTGCTTATTGATTGAGTTTTCTTTATTTGCGTTGTTGGGCAATTGGGTTGTTTGGTTTTGTAAGTCTTCCAGAGAAGTTCACTCTATGTGGGGTTGCTATATATGTTGGTTCAACTTTTGATTTGTGTTGGGTAGTGCACGTGGGTGTAGACAGTTTGAATGCCCAGTTACCACAGATGAGATATGTGATATAGTATGGATACCCGGTTACTATGAACAGGTTGTGTAACCTTATGTTTTAAGGTTGAGATGGTTTATCAATATTGTGCACCTTTTCTACCCATAGATTTGTGGATTTGAACCTAGTGATTTCAGTAGGAGAGTGACTCTTTGTGATTGGTTGATTTCACAAGTCTCTGGGAGTGGTCTATTGATGTTATGTTTTGTGATCTATTGATGTTATGATTTTGGAATCTATAGGTGTTGTGTTGTCTGTGTATTCCCATGTCACTTTTGTTTGGAGTTGAGTCTTGTTGTTGTCTGTTGGACATCCTTGGTCGAGGATTCTTCCTTGTCATCTCCTAGTACGGGGGGGTGGGTTTTTATAAAACCCATGTGGTTGGGTGGAACGTACTATGCATCCTGTTGGGTTCCCCACCAGCATTCGTACAGTGCAGTGCCTTCTTGATGGAACATGGGCCATAATTTTTCTTGTAGCTAGATGTTAATTATGTATTTCAGTTATACTCATGTATTGATGAATTACTCCCACATGTGTTGGGAATTTTATGATGTAAACTTATGTATTTGATCTATGTATTGTGTTAGAAACTGATGTAAAGTATAAATGTATCATTGTAATCATGTGATAAAATATAGTGGGTATCATCTTATAAGCATGTTGTAAATATGTGTATGGTTATTAAATAGAGTTGATTTTGTTCATAATGGTCTATCTCTTGTGTATGGTTTTTTTTTATAGTTATGATGGATGAATGGACTTAACTAATGCATTTTGGAATTTCGTTTATCTTTTCATTTTGGGCTTGAATACATAATGTTACCTCATGCACCCCCAAAACATTTAGGTGATGAACTTGTATTCATGTAATTGAATCTCATGCAATAAAATTTAATATGCATATATTATATATTTTATATTTAAAATTTTTTTTGTCATAGTTGTTGTCCTTTGGGGTTTGCGTGGCGGGGCATTATGTGGGCCATATCTTTTGCATCTAGACACATTTTTGGGTGCTCTTTTTTTTTTTAAAGTGAGTGTTTTTTTGTGTACTTCATGATGGTGCTTCCAGTTTCATTTTTTTCTATTAGAAAATGTATTTTCAACATGTATTCCTTTTTTGGACATTATGGGCTCCCATTGTATGAATTTTTCTTTATGTAAATGCACTAAAATAAAGTGTCATAGCAAGTGTATCTTTTATGGGATCTTGCACATCACTTTGTGCCTTATTGTACTTGCACTATGCTATAAAGTTCCATGAGGGGGTTTGATGTTTTTCCTTTCTTTGCCATCCTACCTTTGTCAAGTGAGTGTCCCTTCCACAATAGTAGCCTCATGCAAGTGTGCCTTTTGTTTGCACACCCTTTATATGTGGGTACTTTCATGTTTGCACATTCAAATGTTCATGATTCTTATTCATGCACTTCTTTCTAGCACTCGCTTTTAGTGTCCCTGCCATGCCTCTCCCTTTTTCAACATTATGGGGGGTTTCTACTGTTGGTTCTAATGCTTCTTTGGTTTCACGTTGGAGTGAGCTATGTATATAGTATTTGTTCCTATGTACATTCAGATGTAGTGTACATCAGTGGCTAGTTACTTGCATTTCGATGAGATGGATCACTTACCATATGGAAACTCTTGCATTCATATTTTCAAAGGAAACCTTCCATTTTCACATGATCAATTCTTCAGACTTTTTGGTACCTTTTCTATTTGTATCTTCAAGTTTCAAGTGTTTTCTTTTTTTTTCCATCTAATTTGAGTAGTGTCATTGGGGACACTCATGTAGATTCTTTTCTTCTTTATCCTAATCATCAACTGTTTCAGTTGAGTTTCTTGATTTGACATTACAATAGGCATTCTTCGATAGTGTTTGCAGCTTCTTCATACTTTAGTGGTGTTCTTTTTCTTCATCCTTTGTTCCTATTTTTTGGGACAACATTGTCTTGTTTGGAAGCTTTTTTAGTCCTTCACTTGGCTTTCATCTCTTTTTGGAGTGGAGTTTTTCCCATGAGGTTTTCTCTTTTTCTCCACATTATAGAGATATTTTTTTTGTACATGGGTACCTTACATGGCCTTGTTTTCCGTGACCCATCATGCATTCTTTTTAGTTATTTTAGCTACTCCCTAAGTTCATCTTAAGGGGGGTTGTTTGAGTTATCATGCATTAGCTAATATTTAATTAATCTTTAATTGATTATTAGTCTAATTTATTCTCGTGCACTTAAGCTAAACTTAGGAGTATTTTATACTTTATTAGTTGAGCTAATATTAGATCATTATGTCTCATCTCATGTGATGTTGACACTTGTCATGATTTGATCCCTTTCTCATTTAGGGTTTTACTCTTATAAGCAATCAACCCTCATTGTAATTATCTCTTCTACAATTTGGAGATTTCATATATTCTTGAGAGTCTCTTGCTTCTGTACCTTTTTCTTGTTGAGGAATATTGCATTCTTTGTTTGTAGATCTCTTGAGTGGAAGGTGTCTTTGTTCGTTGTTTGATCCTATGGCTCTTGGTTTTGTGCTTGTTTCAAAATTTTAAAAAGTATGAATATAATAAAAATATATATGGTTAAAGCTAATTAACAAAGCTATAATTCACAAGTCCAAGATGATCATAACACTTCCAACTCTCTTAATAATTTGGTCCCAACTTCAAAGGTAAAACCTATTCATGTTGATGATAATCATAATTGTATTTCACCTATAACAAAAATATTAGATGATGATTGGGGTTCATTAGATTTTGCACCCTCCTTTATGGGAGAGTATAAAATAGATTAAAATCTACTCCTAAGGAGTCTTGTGTGAAATTTTCCCAA
This sequence comes from Sequoia sempervirens, assembly GCA_007258455.2. Lineage (NCBI taxonomy): Eukaryota > Viridiplantae > Streptophyta > Pinopsida > Cupressales > Cupressaceae > Sequoia > Sequoia sempervirens. The sequence goes on from VDFB02014286.1 coordinate 57,669, forward strand.
TCTTGTTCTACATCAATAGTTTCAAAAACATCACCCTTCTAATGGATATCAACTCCTTTACCCACAAGACTCCTAAACATTACATTCTTTTTAAACACTTGATAAGCTATGCTTAGATTTCCATCTCCCACTCCCTCCATTTATTTTCATGTTTCTTTCTTAACTTATTCTACACAACACTTTAGAGGCCTTTTTCTTCTATCCAATATTTCATTTTAAATTATTAATTTTTAAAACCAAAGAAGTGGTGACTCCCTCTATATCATCTTCCATGATTTTGAAACAACCAAGACACTATTGCACTTCATTTAATTATTTTTTCTTCATTCAAAAATGATAATTTATTGCCTCCAACACCAACTAGACAATTTCAATTTCATGATTTCTTTTAGGTGAAAGAAAATTACTGTTTGATGAGTTTGTAGTTATGTGAATGGTGTGAAAAATGATTTTTTATATAAATTATTATCAAATGCTTTTCTTCACTTGAAAATTTACCATAACAAGTAAAATAACCTTATGAATCTCCCCTCCAAGAATTTTTTCTCCAGCCTTCATGAAGCTTGATAATTTAAAATTCTTGTAAAATTTCCAACACAAACTTTAGGCATTAAAATATCCTAGATGGTGAAATATTTGACTAGAAAAATTTTCCCACATTTTTCAAAATACATCTAAGATTATCCATGCAAAATTATTTTTTCCCAACTCTCACAAATTTCTAGAAACAATCATTTCCATAAAAAAGTCTATAGGGTCTTCAAAACAACAAACTAATGAAAATTTGAAAATTGAAATTTTGAACCAATTAAAGTATTTTTGTTGTAGAGAGATGCATAAAACTCCCCCAAAAAATAAAAATACACACTAAAATTGAAAATGAAACTCAATTTATATTTTTGGGTGATGCAAGATCACCTGTAGACCCAACTGCTCCTGTATCAATTTCCTTAGAAACTATAAAATATTTTATCCTAAGACGGATGAAAAATTCTTCTTTTTCTCACCTTGTCACAACAAAATTATGGAATAAAATTCCCCCTTTACTTTCTTGGGGTGTTTGGAAGGAGAAGAATAATGGAATATTCAAAGAGGAAGTTAGAAACAAAGGGGTTTTCCAATTTTATTTATTTTTATTCAAGGGGTAAACGCTTTTGACCCGGAGCTACGAACCGAAATACAACCACTCAAAAAAACCACCCCAATGGGGTTTGAACCATGGTGGCAAGAACAAAAATTCCACCTTTAAACCATCACACCATGCCACTATTGGCGAGGTTTTCCAATTTTTAAAAATGGCATCAAAGATAATATTAATTTAGTTAAGCTAAGAAAAGATCTCAAGCTTCCTTTTGCCCTTGAATAAAATTAATAATAACTGGGGAATTACTCAAGCCATGGATAATGTCAAGCCTAGTAAGAGAACCCTATGAAAACATATCAAGTGGAAGAAAGCAAACACATGATGGATAAATTTTAGTTATGATGCTTGCAGTAGGGAAACCCTAGAAGTGGTGTAGATGGGGGGATCCTAATAGATGATAAAGGGTTTGTGATTGAATCCCTTTATAAGAATGTGGGAAAAAATAAAATAAAATGAAACTAAGGAAATTGCTGCCTATTGGGTAATAAAAAGAGTAAACCTTAAATGTTTCTAAAAAATTGAAATAGAAGGAGACTTTGAGCTAATCATTAATTTGCTTCAAAATTTCCTAGTCCCTCATTAGAAAATTAGGAATATTATTGAAGATAGTAGATTACTACTCTCTAACTTCTCCCATCTAAAGATATCTCATACCTTCAAAAGAGGAAATAAATTAGTGAATGCTCTTGCTAATATAGGCCTCTAGTGTAACAATTGGAAGCATTTTATGTTTGATGAAAACCTCTAATTTGAGATAAAAGATATTCTATTTAAGGACCAATAAAACTACAATTATAAAAGGTGATTTGATGATTATAATTAAATAAAAATCCATATCTATCTCATTGTGTAATACGGTTTACAAGATATTTACTCAAGAAATATATCCTAGGTTGTAGCCTTTGATAACAAAGATGATATCTTAGGAACAAGGGAGTTTTGTACCAAGGTGTGAAACTTTTGAAGGGGAATTGGTAGCTCATGAGACACTCCACTCCATAGAAATAGCTCATCTACCTTCTTTTATTGTAAAATTAGATATGATGAAGGCCTATGACAGAGTGAACTGGGAATTTCTAAATAAATTTTTAACAAAATTTGGTTTCTTGGAAAATGTTGGAAAATGTGACTCAAATTTATTGGCTTAATATTCTCCCAATAGATTATGTTTAAATCCTTCATTAGCTTGACTTAAGTCGCAGGGTTCTAAAGTTTCATAATCTCTCAACTTAGCGACTTTGAGGTTCCCTTTGTTGTCAATGATTTGCTGGTTTTGGGAACTTCCTAACCTTTGATGAGAGGTTCTAAAGTCTGGGTTTTTGAGCAACACAGTGATCCCTTTGTTGTTGATGAGTCACAGATTTTGGGAACTTTATAACCTCCAAGAAGAGGTTCTGAGGTTCAGGTATTTTGTGACTTAGAGATTGGAGCTGTATCGGGGTGACTTTTTTTTATCTATGGGACTCGAAGTCATGTCTCCTTGATACTCCAATAAGTTGATGAATGTGGGGACCACTTGGAGTGGTAAAGTGAATATTGAAGGGACATCCTAATATCAGAGGGAGATGATATATAGTCTCCTTGATAGGGTGATGTATTGATTGTTGCTCATGGGTGTCTTGGTGGGTCCCGATAGGATGGTGACAATGGTGGATCATGATAGAGGCCAAAAGGTGCCGATGACATGGAGGATAGATGGTATGTGTGCCCATGTGCTTAGTGGACATTGGTGAGAATGTAATCAATGTCTGTTTGACAGGGTGACATGGTGTTAGGTGAATAACCCTAAGTTCAACAATATTGGAGTTTTGAACAACCTCTTATTTGACAACCAAAATTAAATACTAGATGATGGTGTGTGGCTCGAGGTGAATAGGTAGCTTGCTGGTGAAGATATCAAGTATGGAAACCCTAAATGGGTGTGGTTGTTGATCTTGAAGAGAAGAGAAGAATCTCATAGGCTGTGAGGCTAAGCAGTTGTGTGGTTGACAAGCCAAGAGGCCAGTAGTCGAACCGAGAGGATGGGTAGATGAAAGAGAGAAGTCTCTTGAAGAGAGAGGTGTGATCAAAGTAGGGTTATGCTACTGGATACTCTCTAGAATGGAACAAGATGTAAATCTCTTGTAAGGGCCATGAGCTTGATATTATATTTGTAACTATACTTTTGTTGCTAAATAATATAATGGCGATCTAGGTCTTTTGTAGTGTGGGGTTTTTTACCTCTAAGGATTTTTCCCCGCGTCTATCTGTGTATTCATGTCTTATGTTCCATCTTTCATGTTTATTGATTCTGTTTGTTGAATCTGTTTGTGAATATTGTTATAACTAGTTATTTTTTCATGAGTTTCTCTCAAAAGGATTAATGTAGGAAATGAACTAAGTTTGATTATGCTTTATGGAATAGTAGTATGTGTCTTTGAGGCAATCTAAAGAAATAAAAGTTACTGAAGGCACTACTAATCTTATATGTTTCTATCTAAGATGAACACTGATATTTCCCAACAAGTGGTATTAGATCCATGTTTTGGAATTTGTTTGTTCCTGGTGTTTCTAGTTCTAGGTATTCCTTCTGTGAAGGTTTCTTAGCTTCGCAGGCTTTAGGAAATTTGGAGGAATCAATTGATGAATTGATCCTCTGGTGAGTAGAAATTCTTGTCTCTTGTTTGGGTTTCAAGTGAAAGCGCGTAGCATGGAAGATGGTGAAGATGGAGAAACTTGAGTTGGTCATATTGAAATGATGTGACCTGAAGCTCATGAGTTGGAAACTATTTAAGCCTAATGCATGGGGTGGAATATTTTGCTTTGTTGTTGTTTTGCAACAAAAGCTTTCATATTGGGTGTTTTTGTGTGAGGCTTCCTGATGATATGGAGAAGCTTAGGTTGTTGTTCTGTCATGGAGTAATGTTCTTATGTTAGGTGTTTTTCTTGGTATTGGAAGGCACAGTTTTATGGTACCCAAATTGCATGTAGGCTATGGAGTTGATCATTGGATGGTCTAGAAACTTCTAAAATATCCCGTCTCTTTCTCTAATGCATGTGCATGTTGGTGGTTTTGGAGTTGGCTTGATATGGGCATGGAGTTCCTGAACTATTGTTTCCTTTCAAGGATGTTTTGTAATTGCAAGGCTCTATGGTTTTATAGGTTTTACATGGTCAAGAAAACCTTGTGATTATGTAGAGTTGTTGTTAAACTATTTTCTAGACCTTGGATTTTGGGGTGTGACTGGATGAGATAGTTGCAGTTCGACATGGTATGAGGAGGTGAGATTCCTTCTCTACATGAGAGTGTTAGTATGTGATTTTTCACTCAACATTCTTTTGGTGTTGCTTATTAGGTTCCTAGACTATGGTTCTTGAGTTGTGGAAATGATTGGAAAATCATATTTGAGCATGGTCTGGTGTTTGAGTCAAGTTGTCTATGTTGCTATTCTCCTTGAGATCTTAGTTTTGTAGTTTCTAATGTGATGATGAGTTTGCATTTTTTTTTATTAGATCCACAGGCTGTACATTTTTGTGGGATGTATTTACCTACATATTTGTTGTGGGATAACTCGAAAGTGGATTTTCTATATCTATGAGATTTGATTCCCTGTTGATGCAGACTTGTTAGTTGGCCTTGTCTATGGTCATTTGTGCATTGGTGTAGTTTCTTTGAAATAAGAGGATGGATGGTGTTGAGTACCTGAATAGTTAGTTAAGGGGACCTGTAACATGTGTATCATGATTTCATGGATAGCTTGGATACATAGTTTTGTGTAAGCTTTTAACAATGATGGTGTTGTCTACTTGGTTAGAAGATCTTGGTGTTGCTTGGTATTGTTGTTAGATGGACATGTTGATGAGTGGACCTGGAGGATTTTTAGTTTAGAAAATGTTTGGTCATGATTCTTGGAAAGCTTAGTTGTCACGATTTAGTGAGAGCTTTAGCAATGACTGAGTATTCATCATTATGTGATGGATGATCTTATTTAGTGTTGCAGATGTTAGTAGGAGTAGCTCTTAGATCATGTTGTTGCAGAAGGGTTCTTTTGCATTTACATGGACATTACGTGAAGATGTGCAACATATAAGAACCATGAAGGATTCTTGGATTCTTTGGTTTAGGTGTTGGTGGTTCTTTGATGAGAGCACACCACCCAAAACCCATAGAAATCACAATAGATACCAACACAAAAGATGCGAGACATAAAATTGGCTCACTTTGAATTATTTTCAAAAAATGAAATTACATATTCAAAGATTACATGCTATTGTAGACACTTGAATTTGTCCTCATAATCATCACAATATTCTTCTATTGATTAAATAGATATTATTATTTACTTAGTTTAAATTCATTCAATCCTTTCTTCTATTCATGCATTTCATCAAATCAATAAACCATCTCATGCTCATTCACTATCCATTTACATAAAGGATCATATCCATCCCATGGTCATTCACTAACCATTTGCATAAATGATCATTCTTGTTAATTTCCATTCATAATCCGTTTCATAAACATTCATGTCCGTTTGCATTATTGTTCATGTCCGTTTCCATAATAAAGAATTATCGTTTATTATCATCCATATCATTTTCATAATAAACTAAATTATCATTTAATCACTTTGTTTGCATAAATCGTTCACTTCATATTACATTTCACTAAACTATCAAACCATTAAAATATTAAATAATTGTTCATCCAATCATTATCATTCATAATGCATTTTTGCATAAATCATGAGCAGTCGTATATCGTTCGCATCCATTCATGACATAAATCATTCTCAACAATCACATGCACCATTTGCATCAAGATGTTCATATTTTGCTAAATAATTAAATTATTAAAATCAAATCATAATAATCCATATTCTTATTAAATCCATATTAAATCATTATTAAATCATGTTCATGCACATTTAAATCCATTTAATCATTTTTCATTATTCATAAATGCTTCACCATGCATTTGTCTCTCCTCTTTTATTCTTTTCACTCACATGCATTTTGTCTAATCAAGGAATGTGAGATAAATTTTCATTTTCAGCTAAAGTATTTAATCCCACATTTTCCTCTCAAACACCTCTCCATCCTCTAAGAGACCTATTTAAATGGGATTCCTCTCTCATTTTCACCCCCACAAATTTTCATACTCATATCATCTTTACATCTTGATTGCATTTTCTCATTCACCATAGCCTCTTTACCGCATTTTATGCTCACAAAATCTGAGAGCAAATGCATAAAAAAAGATCTTGGTGATAGGGAGACAATGGAGAGTGATTTCATTTAAAAGCATTTCCATAGTTTTAGAAGTTTGTATTTTCATAGTTTAGAGGTTTGTTTTCATTCTAGTTTTTTTTTTAATTTGAATGGTTCCATTGAGGTGAGTGTGAGATGGAGATTCTTATTCCATAAAATCCTCCATTTTCAGCTCACATAGCTACTGCCTCATGGGATTGATTCATTACAACAAAATCAACTCTGAAAAGAAAATCTACTATTTGGAGCCACAATCTACACTATCAAGGCCACCTTCTACAAACCCCACTTAACCCTTTTTATTTTCGTTAATAATCGCCCTAGAATATTCTATAAATTTCAAATTTCCTCTTTTGTTTTGGTGCCAAAAGTCCCACCATTTGATTTTTGGTCTAGGAAGAAATTTTTAATGAAATTTATTTTTTAAAGGATCAACTTCGTAGGGCCACAACTTTTGATTTGGGTGTTCAATTTGCTATTATTGCATATCATTGGAAATTTCTCGATGAGCTCTACAACACATGAACCACTGTAGGTTGGTTCGACCACTTTTTGAATTGTTTCAGGTCCTCTAAAAATTTATGTCTGAATTTGAAGCTGCATTGGAGAAATTTCTTAGGACAAAAACTTTAATTTCTCCCAAACCATGCAGGGTATTGAGGTGAGTCTTCTATAACTAATTTTTTTTTTAGTTATGCTCCTTGGGGTAAATTTTCAGTTCCATATAAGCCCATTTAGGTCGACTTACTAAAAATAGTAACTGCCTATTTTTTGCTATTTTTGATGCCTAACTATCTTACACCCTGTAAGTGCCATCATGGGACTCAAAACAATTGAAGAAAATAAAGATTTTTTTTTTTTGGTGATGCAAGATTGCCCTGCACTGTTCGATGCTCCTACATCAGACATCCAGGGTAATTTGAAAAGTGACCTTGTCACTTCTCAAGAGTTAGAGGGAAACCAAGATGGTTAACCTCAACCTTAGAAAACCATGATGGATATTCAATAGGCCTTCCTATCCATTTCACCAAGTACTCCACATATTGCATGTTTCTCGTGCTTCTACCCACACGACTATCGAAGATTTCTTCTATCTCTTCCTTCTTTAAATTAGGTGCTAGAATTTTCAACTTTTCAGTTATCGGCCCCTCCTCTATATCACCTTCATGATACTCTATCAGATCAAAAATGTTGAACACATGAGAAATTTTTATTCCACTAGGCAACTCTACCTCGTAAGAATTTCTTGAATCATGCTTCTTAAGAATCTTGCATGGTCTAAACTTCTTCATCTTTAACTTGTTGTATGTACCAATTGGAAACCTTTCCTTTTGTAAATGAAACATGACTTCATCTCCTACTTGGAACTCCTTATACCTCCTTTTCTAATCTTCCCGAGCCTTATATTGTGAGTTAATCTTATTGATATGTTTCTTCACCTCTTCATGCAAGTTCTTCAGGTGCTCAACAAAATCTACAACCTTAGCACTACTCTTCTCCCCCTTATCCATATTTCTCAGTTCAATAGAAATTCTTGGACCACTCGCATATACAAATGGAATGGTGATTTACTAGTTCTCCTATTGACAAAATTATTGTAAGCAAGTTTTCCTTGTGGTATAATCAAATCCCATCCCTTAGGCTTATCTCCAACTAGGCATCTTAGTAGGTTGCCAAAACTCCTTTTCACCACCTCTATTTTTCCATGACTCTATGGATGGTGTGTAGAACTAAATTTTAAATTTGTCTTCAATTTCTTCCATAATGTCCTCCAAAAATAACCAACAAATTTAGTATCTTTTTCTAAGACAATACTCTTTGGTAGACCATGTAGTCTCACCACCTCTTTGAAAAACAATTCTACAACATGAACATCACTGTTCTTATGAAATAAAATTAAATATGCCATCTTTGAAAATCTATCCACCACCACAAATATGGAATCATGCCCTTTCTATGTCCTTGGTAGGCTAGGAACAAAATCCATGCTAATATCCTCCCATGGCTCTTAGGTACAAGTAATGGCTGATATAGTCCAATATTCTAACTTGTTCCTTTTTCCATCTGACATTTTCTGCAACTTTGTTCAAACTTCTTCACATCTTGTTGTGACTGTGGTTAATAATAATTCTCACTGACAAGAGTAATGGTCTTTTCTCGACTGAAATGTCCAACAAATCCTCCATTATGCTTCTCCTTGATTGGATTCTCTCTCATAGAACTCCTTGGAATGCACAATTGGCTTCCTCTAAACAACATCCCATCTTGGATTAAAAAGTCCAACCATCTCATCCTATCCAATGTAACAAGTTGTAAAAAATACTTCCAATCTTCTACAAAGTTTGGATCTTCTAGATACAAACTCTTGAGTTCATTGAACCAAATAACCTCTATATTCATCTCTATCAAAAAAAATTTCCCTCTACTTAAGGCATCTACAACTCTGTTTGACCTTCTACTCCTGTGCTTCAAAACAAAAGTATAACTATACAAAAACTCAACCCATTTTAAGTGCCTTTGATTAAAATTTCCTTGACTATTGAGGTACTACAAATCCTAGTGATCAGTATATAAAACAAATTATTTTGGAAAGAAATAGTGTCTCCATTTCTTCAAAGCTTGAACTATAGCATAAAAATATTGATCATAGACATAATATTTCTTCTTAGCATCATTTAATTTCTCACTAAAATATGCAATAGGCTTACATTCTTGACTCAAAATAGCTCCTATGGTAGTGCCACTGGCATCACAATCTACTTGAAAGACCTTATTGAAATTTGGAAGTGCCAAAACAAGTTGCTTTGTAACTTTCTTCTTCAACATATCAAAACTTTTGGCTGCTCCTTTTAAATGATATTGTTTATGTGGATTGCTTATCCCTCTTATATTATAAGATAGCACATTTATTTTTTACATCTTAACATTGAAATTTTTTCTAGAGTCCCTTTTTTCCCATTGCTATCTCTTTAGTTGTTGAACTCTTAATCAAGTTTACCTATGGGACAGTCTACCTTGCCTTAGATCACTACCCACATTTTCCTTTTTTGTTGTTTCTTTCTTTTGGTTTTTACTCCCTACCAAGGTCTAGACCAAGTCTTCCTTACTTGGTTCAAAATGAAAATGAAAATAAGAGGAAATAAATACAATAACTTCTTTTCCCTCTCCTTGAAAAGCTAAGAACTCCTTATTATCTTGTTCTTGAGAAATTTCAACCTCCTCTAAAAAAACTTCCTCCTTCCTCATTTCAAATTTGTTCCTTGGATAAGCTTATGAACTTACTTTTGAGCTACTTTCTTGAAGGTTTTGAACCTCTTCAAAAATTTACCCTTCCTCAAGAATATGCTCCACTATTGGATTAATTGTTTATTTCTCTTTCTCATTATTTAGCGAAGATTCCTTTTGTTGATCTTCAATTTTGTGTTCTTGGGTTCTCTTTGATGAGTCATAAATCCTTTAGCTTATCCTTAAGAGTCAATTATATGTCAAATTTAAACTTGCATAGGGTAAAAAAAATGTGTGAAAATCCCACTCATGGTTTGTGATGCAATCCTCTATAATGTTTCTCACACGAAACAAACAAAGAATCTATTTATTGCAATATTTTATTCCCTATTTCATATTTTAATGCTTTACCAATGGACATAGTGGATCTTTCTTTGTCATAATTGACCATGTTGCTTGCTCTAAATGCATCTATTCTAGTTTTCATAAAATATATTCAGTCTCATCAAATAACATATGTTTTATGAGGATGTACTTAATTAATGGACATAATGAGTCTTTATTTGTCATCATTGACTATGTCATTTGGTCTAAATGTACATATTTTATTTTTCATCAAATATCTACCTATGTCATTAAATAACATATGTGCTATGAGGATTATTAAATCATCTTGAATTTTTTAAGTTAACATTGGTGGTTGATGTCAAAATTGGATTTCTCCCTCTCATATAGGGAATTTCTTTGATTTGATTAATATATGTATACATTATTATATATTTAATACAATATTACATAAAATATAATATAATAATAAATATAGTGATATATTCATACATAAAATAGATGTATAATTAAATAATAAATATGTACAAATATCAACTATTAACTATAAATCTTTACTTATTATGTCATTTCATTCATTTTTGTGACACATGCTACTTCTCTCCAACAATAGGAACTTGCCCAATTATTGCCATCTCCACCCAAATGTATTATTGGTTTTTTTGTGCAATCGCTATTATATTGTTTGCATATCTAATATTTTGTATGTCCTAAGTAACATAATTTCTTTTGACACTTATCTTATCCAAAAACAATGCGTTCATAGGAATGTGATAACAATATTTTGACATGTTGATGGAAGGTGTCAATAGAAATATGTTTTTAGTATCTATGGATCAAGGAAAGATAAAATAATTCTTGCAAAATCAAGACAAACATTTTCACTTATTTAGAGAATTTAGAAATTAAGTAATGAAGATCATTGCATCTTTCTGGTATGTAGATGGAATGAAAGTAGGCATTAAAACAATTGCAATTTCTTGTATTGCATTTGTATTCTACCATGTTGTTAGTAGTTCCTATGGTTTTCCCCATTCCTTGCATTATATTATAGTTGCATAGAAAAACATGAACAAAATGATGTCATAGACTTACAATTGTCATTGATAGGAGTGAGATTTTCTATGGCCAAGTTTGAATCTCAGTTAACACATATAATTTCCTTAGGAAATTTACAAGTAATCTTTTATATTATTTTATTTCCTTTCCTTCATTATTAGACATGGAATTTAAGTTTACATGACTTATATATTGTTTGAATGGATAGAACTAGTGGAGAAACATATTTGATTAGTACATATAGGACCATTTTGGCCTATTCTAAGAAAATTCCTTTGAAAAATGGTAAGTCATGTGAAACTATTCTTGTAAATCACCAAAAGATTCATGTATATATAAGTCATGGCTAATGCTTTGAATATAGAAGTAGGCGTTTTGGGTTATTAAAATAAGTGTCTGATATTGTTGAGAAGATTTGACTTATAAATAATTTATTAAAGATACAATTTTTTACTGATTTTCAATTTCAAATAATTTTGATGAAATAGATAACCTTCAATTTCAATTTAAACAAAAGTCAGATGAAGAAGGAATAAGCCAAAGGATAAGACAAATGATATAATTGATTCTTAGTGGATTTCCCTTACATTTTGTGTTCTTGGGTTCTCTTTAATTAGATTAACTAGTAGATTCAACAAAATAAAAAATTCAAAACGTAGATGTTACTGGGCAAGTCAAGGAAAGAAGTAATGAGGTTGAAAACTCAATGGTTGTCCAAACAACATTTTATGCTCAAGGAAAAAAATCAATGGGTAATTAAAAATGGATTTTCAAGTCACATTATAGGTGACACAAGTAAATTCATCAATCTGGTCAAGTGGAATGGTGGATCAGTCAAGTTTGGAGACAATTCATCTATAAGGATTTGTGGAAAGGGAACCGTGAAAATTGATGCTAAATATAAGAGGAAAAATGATATTTATGCTAAAGGTCTGAATCACAATCTTCTCATTATTTAAGCCAAATGTGCAACAAAGGTTACAATCTTATATTTCATGATCAAGGATGTGAAATCAGAAGAGCTAAATTCGGTAGATTGATGGCGAAATGATCTAGGACTAAAAGCAATTTATACATTCTAAAGGGTGTTAATGGAAGAATTTTTCATCCAAGACAAGAAAGTGAAGGTTGGTTGTGGTACAAAAGGATGGGACATATCAAATTTTATAATCTTGTGAAGATTAACTTCTGGCAAGAAATAAGAGACATGCCAAATATTGTCAAGACTACAAGCACTGTGTAAGGAATGTCATATTGGGAAGCTAACAAGGATAATATTCAAGACCAAGGAGTACTCTTCTTAAAGACATTTGGAATTGATTCATACTGATATGTATAGACTTGCTAGGACAAAGAGTCTTCAAGGTGAAAGGTATTTCATGTTACTCATTGATGATTTCTCTAGGATGGCATGGGTTACATTGTTAAAATAAAAATTAGATAATTTTAGTAGGTTTAAATTTTTCAAGTCAGTGGTTGAAAATAAAATGAATGCTACAATCAAGTACATAAGGCCTGATAGAGGTGCAAAATTCACATCAAATAAATTTGAGGAATTTTGTAAAGAACACAAAATAAAAAGGCATTTATCTTCTACTAGAACTCCTTAGAAAAATGGAGTAGTGGAAAGAAATAATAGAACTATTCAAGAGATGACAAGAGAAAGGTTGAATGAAGCCAAGTTGCTTCATGTATATTGGAAAGAAGCATTTTATATTGCTATCTATATTCTTAACAGAGGACAACTAAGAGTGGATAGCACAAAGACTCCTTGTAAGCTATGATATGAAAGACCAACAACTGTCAAGTATTTTAAAAATTTTGGAAGAAAATGTTACATTAAAAGAGATGAAGAAGGTTTGGGAAACTTTGAATAAAGATTTGATGAAGGTATCTTTCTTGGGTACTCAACTAGAAGCAAATGTTACAAATGCTATAATAAAAAATTGAGGAAGATAGTTAAGAGTGCAAATGTTAGATTTGATGAATAATAACATAAAAACATCAATGAGAAAGAAGAATGTTGGTTAGATGAACCTGCCTCCTTAGAAGAATAAGAAGAAGAAATTGAAGAAAATGAAGAAGCACCAGAGAAGATCCCCAAGACTCCTACCAAGTATGTTTAAAAGAATCACTCAAAAGATCAGATAATTGGAGATAAGAGTGTGGGAGTGTAGACTAGAAGAATATTTCAAAGAATAAATGAATAGGTAAACTTTTCCTTATTGTCAAGAAGAGAGCCTATTTTTTTTTTTAATGCTAGCAAGGATGAAATATGAATATAGGCAATGGAAGAAGAGTTAAATTAGATTGAGAGAAATTAGACTTGGGAATTGGAGCCAAGGCCTGTAGATTAAAATGTGATAGGCATAAAATAGGTATTAAATTTTTTTTGAAGAAGATGGAGAAGTGGTAAGAAACAAAACAAGGCTAGTGTGAAATGGGTATTCACAAGTAGAAAGAATTGAATTTGGGTAGATGTTTTCTTTGGTGGAAAGAATGGAGGCCATCAGAATGTTTCTTATATTTTCACTTCACAAGAACTTCAAAGTATATCATATGGATGTTAAATCTACTTTCTTAAATGGTCACTTGGAAGAAGAAGTCTACATCAAGCAACCAGATGGATTTTAGCTATCAGAAGACCCAAAAATGGTATGCAGACTGAAGAAGGAATTGTATGGTGTGAAACAAGCCCCTAGGGTTTGGTATGAATGGCTGTACAAGTGCCTACTCTAGCAAGGCTTCAAGAAAGGCATCACAGATAGCAGTCTATACATCAAAATAGAGGATGGAAATATTCTAACTTTTGTTGTATATGTTGATGATATAATCTTTGGTGGACATGATGAAATGTGTAAGAAGTTTGTTGAAGAAATATGGAAGGAATTTGAAATGTCTATGATAGGTTAGTTATCATTCTTTCTTGGACTCCAAATTACACAATTAGATGATGGAATTTTTCTCTCAAGCAAAGTATGTCAAGGAGATGATGAGGAAGTTTGGCATGGAAGATTCTAAAACAATGAGTACTCTAATGGTAACATGTTTCCATTTGAGTAAATATGATGAGTCACCCAAGGTTGATCAGATTATTTATATGTCTATGATTGGGGACTTGATGTACTTAACAACATGATCAAGGCCTAACATTATACAAGTTGTCTGTTTTGTTGTAAGATTTCAAGCTAATCCAAGAGAAGCACATGTGAAGGATGTCAAAAGGATTTTTAGATATTTGAAGAGCACTCTAGATTTTAGATTATTGTATAAAAAGGGTGATATTTTTCCCCTGAATTTATTGATGTTGATTGGGCTGGTAGTGTTGATGACAGAAAAAGTACGAGTGGTGGATCTTTCTTTTTGGGAAACAGATTAGTCACATGGTTTAGTAAGAAGCAATATTTAGTGTCCTTATCGACAACAGAAGGAGAGTACAAGGTTGAAACATCTTGTTGCACACAAGTGTTGTAGATGAAGAAAATATTAAAGGATATCAAGGTAATGTATGATGATCCCATTACTATTCTATGTGACAACACAAGTGCCATCAATATTTCAAAGAATCTAGCGATGCATTTTAGAACCAAGCATATATCTATCAAAAATCACTTCTTAAGTGAGAAGGTTGCATAAAAAGAAGTAAGATTAGAGTATGTGACCACAAAGGTATCAGTTATAGACATCTCTACAAAGGAACTTTCAAAGGACTCCTTTGAATATCTTAGAAAAAATTTAGGGGTTGTTGCCTCTTCTTCTTCTAACTAGATGCATAAATAGTGCATCTATCTAGGGGGGAATTCAAGGCATATTTTTATTCATGTACTGATGATGGCTACCTCTTAGGGGGAACAAGTAGAAGGATGATTAAGGTTTGTGTAAACAAGGGGAGCTTGCATGTAATTGTAGACACAAATGAAGACAACTAGCCCTTTTCCCTTGATATCAAAGGGGGAGAAAATTGCATATCAAGTTAGTGTTTCCATTAATGTCAAAGAGGGAGATTGTTGCAATTTTGTTGTAGGTTTTGTCATTGATGTCAAAAAAATGTATATTGTTGCAAGTGTTATCTCTAATGACAACTAAGTAGTAATGTATGAAAGGTTGCATGTGATGCAATCCTGGTGTGTTGATCAAAAGTGTTGGGTATGATAATAGCTGTCATGAGATTATTGTACTTAGTTGTAATACATCTTCTGTTTCTCATGAATAGGTGAATGTTGTTGTAAATTTTGTCCCTTGGTCTAATACATTGCCTACTGTAGAAAGAATGTATGAAAATTTGTCTTGGATTCAATGTCTTAGGAAGTTGTACTTAAGAAGCTTTGGAGAATGCTCCACATTCCTCAATATTTAAAAATATGGTCTTGCAATTTGGAAGTTAAACAAGTGCAAATTTGCAATATGTATGTTCTTGATTTTAGAACATAGATGTTACCATAGAGGTTTCGAGCTTACATAATGAAGACTGTGTTGTTGCAATTAGAGGTTTAGAGAAATGCTTCACATTTCTCACAGTTATGTTGTGGTCTTGAAGTTTGGAGGATGAGTTCAAATTTCCTATATCCTCTCATTTCAAATTTTAGGTGTTAGATGTACCACAAGTATGGTTTTCAATTTTCTATCTCAACATTGTGATTTTTGGGTTTGCAAGAGATGTTGGGTCTAGTGTTTGCTTCCTTGCACCAACATAATGTTGCATAAATTTGTAAAAGGAGGGCATGTAAATGTTTTTGAATATAATTTAACACTTTTAATTTGATCCACATGATGTTATCTAGTCTCTCAAGTATCGCATGTGGTCTAGAGTTAATACATGGAAGGTTAAGTGTTTGTTGGGTCAACTTGGAATGTTGAGTGTTTGTGTCAATTTTTTTTGTGGCATGCACTAGCATGGGAATGTGTGCTAAATTAAAATAGGTCATGATTATCTCTTGGCTTGGATAGCATTCGATTTCCTTTTCTCGTGAATGTTTTGAGTTGAATTTATTATGGTCATTGCACATTTCATGTCATACATTTCGTTTTGTCCAACAAGGAGAAATTTTTTGAAGCTTGCAAAAGACATAAATGGAAGATCAAGTGTGTGATTAGGTGGTTTGGGAAGAGTGTTGTGTGTTAATGTATTTGAAGTGAAATGTGTCAAAACTAGTGAGGTGAAGGAAAATGAATGTGTCCAAATGTGTGAAGAAGTATATGAGTGAGTGTTGAAGGCAGTAAGTTGAAGGAAGAAGTGAATAAGTGAGTGCTTAAGGAAGTGAACCAAGGAAAAAGTGTATGTGAGGAAGTGTGTTGAACATAGTGAGCCGAAGGTAGCAAAGGTTGTTGAGAAGAAGTGTTGCAATGGTGGTTGATCACCAAAATTCATCAAGTGTTCTATGCTAAGGTTGCGGAATCCTTCTATAAGTGTTGTAATTTGTAAGGAGTTGTAAACTTCCTTTGGTTGATGCTATAAAATTATGTTTCAGGGAGTTGTAGCTTTCATTGTGTTGCAACCCATAAAATATGTTGTAAATATTGTTTCATTTTTTGAGGTTGGATTTGGATAGTAGCTCCAAGAAAATTTCTCATTGTGGTTTTTCCCTTTTAGGGTTTTCCATGTAAATTTGGTGTTGTGGTTGTGTGTTTGGTCCTTGAATACTTTATTTGTTTGAAGCAGTAGGAAGTTTTGTTTAAGAAAGTTGAATTGGATAAGTTTGTAGGATATATGGATTCACCCCCCTCTCATTATATAATTGTGTTCTAATAGAAAATTGACCACTTACTAGTTGTTAAGTTAACTTAGCTTGAAGCGATATTAAAAAAAAAATCTATTTGTCTAAAAAAATTCATTGAAACTATTGAATGAGACCTTAATACCTTATGAATAAAGATCAACACTCGACTAAATATTTTTGCCACTCATTAGGTAGTTTTTCTTGCTAAAGAGGGTAGCCCTCCCAACTGTCTACCCTTTCACTTATTTTTGCTACATGAACGGGAGTAATCGACAAACTGTCCAACCAATGTGACAAAAATATGTCTAATTATTATGCATAATAGTGGTGACTCATATTTAGAGTGTATAATATGATCCCCCAACATAGCTTCTACAAGATAGGGAGCATGTGTCTCCTAAATGATGGTGTTCTAGTGGCATGTGTGAAGGTTTCTTCCTAATAAAAACCCTAAGAGAAAAAGCATTCCATGGTGGTGTGTGAATGTGATGAAGGAAACAAAAGGAGATGAAAATGTCACTTGATATGTAAAGGCGAAGGCCAATGAAAAGGTTCAAAGGATATATCTTCGACCAAGAGGAATGAGGAAGGAAAATTTTGCAACTAGGATTTTTAGGAGACAAAGGATGGGTGATTTTGTTAAGGATATGAGGGAAATGGAGATATCGAGAGTGATGGAGATCAAGTAATGTAGGTATGGATGGAGGATATCAACTAATAAGGGTGAGTTAGAGGCCAAGGATTATTTCCAAAATACACCTTAAAATAATAAAAGGAAAACCTAAACTTTTTGGCAAGGATAGAATAGTGGAAGAGTGTTATTAGAAGCAATAGTGGATAAGAAGCTTCACAATAAGTATGAGAGAATTTATATACTTGGAATAATTATTAAAAATTGTTAGGCATTGATTTTCATTCAATATACATACTAGGAGTTCCTCTTAGTGTTCATGAAAATAATTGTGAAAAGACAATAAATTGAACATGAAAAGTTAACTTGTCAAATAATTTTAGACTAAATGAATAAAAGGAGTTATTTTACAATTATACTTAACAACTTGAGCAATATAATAAGAATAGTCAAATCTCACTAACATAAAAATATTTTATAGATTTACCAATTTAAAAAAAAATTCAAACACTTAATACACTTAATTATACTTAAAACTTTATATTAGATTTTACTCATAAATCTTTAAGATTGGAACATGCACCTTTCCATTCACAAGATAAACATAAAAGCTTAATCAAAATTTAAATATAATTTGTAAAATTTTAAATTGAAAAATTAACTACTAAAATTTAAATATAATTTAAAATTCTTAATATTGAAAATTTTAAATTCAATCCAATTTCATATTTCGTTTAAATACTCTAGGCAAAAATCATACCACAAAAATTTAAAAGTTTAAAACGAAAAAATAGCTACTAAAAGGTTGGGATGTGGAGGAAAATAGACATTATGGTTCAATATTCACGGTGAAAATATGCTGATGACAAAAAAACTCTTTTTACATATTAAAAACTTTGATATTGTAAAAACTCTTTCACTGTGTTGTAAAGTTTGATTTTATGGGACAAATTATGGGAAGGGAGCGCAAAAGGAATAACAAGGCAATTCGAGCGCAACATGGCTGCTAACTTTCTTAAGCACATAATCGATTCTGCAAAGCTTTCGGAAAAAACAGGAACAAGAATATCACTGCTATCAATCGCCTCTCTAATGTCACTACTTTGCTCATCCTCGCTGACTGTGCATATACGAGTTGATCCAACGCGCAGAAATTTGTCCTTATAACCTATCAATGCTTTCCCCGCATCTGCTGTGTGGCAAATAAAGCAGACATTGAACCTCTTCTCCACCAATCTTCCTAATCCGGCGCTTCTGTAAAATTTAATAGCATTTTAGTCACTACCTTATCACGGCCTGAATTTTAAACAATTCAATAGATATATATCTTCTTTCAAAGTACTTAAATAGATTTCGTGTACACCAAACTAAATCTTAAACGATTCAATAGATATATAAATATATATCTTCTTTTACCTGTTTAACTCCCTAAGCTGGGCTAACTTGACAAGACCATCATAACAGCTTTCTAGGTCTGTCCAATCTGGAAAGTAGAATACCCCAAGATTTTGTAACTTGCCCACCGGATAAGGAAGGCTCTGTAAACCTGAACAACCATCCATGGACAAATACAAGAGTTGTGCCAAGTCGCCTATTGTGTTGGGAAGATTCCTCAGCCCAGTACATCTTGTCAAGAAAAGCACTCGTAGTTGAGCTAAATTACCTAGTGTGCTTGGAAGGCTTCTTAAGCTTGTACAGTCTTTCAAACGCAAGATTTCCAGCTGCATCAGGTTGCCCATAGTATCAGGAAGGCTTGTTAAACTGGTACAACCGTACAAATATAACTCCTTCAATTGTTACAAGTTACCAAGTGTGTTTGGAAGTGTTGTCAGAGCTACACAATCCTGCAGGTACAAGCTTTGGAGGTTCACCAAGCAGTCAAGTGTGTTTGGAATTCTCGTGAGACTTGCACACTGCTCTAGATTTAAAATCTTGACCTGGGACCAATTGCTATCCATCTGGAATCTGTTTCTCAATGTTAACCATGTATCACTTACAAATTCACAATTTATAATTTTCATCCATAACAAATTCGGAGCTAACATTCTAATGTTGCTCACTATTGTATTTTGCACAACTAGGTAGCGTAGGGAAGGCATTCTATGCAAGCTAACGGGCACTTTTCCATTCTCTCCTGTGTAAACAAGCATAGTCACTCCCTCTTCTCCGTCTCTTCTCAGAGCTCTGTGTGGAAGCCATAGTCTGCTATTATTATCAACCTTTTTTTGAATTATTCTTCCAATTCCCCGCAAAAGGTCATGCATATTGAGGAGACCTTGAAGTTTATCGTCGTTTATAAGCATTTTCAGCAAAAGGTTCTTGATGGCTGTTTGAACTTTGTTTGGGTACAAAACTTCCCAGAAATTAACAGCGTCACTTTTACTTTCACCAGCAAAGCAACAAGCTATATCCAGAAATATTTCCTTCTCAACATGGCTAAGTCCATCATAACTGATTCGAAGGATTCTGATTATTTCTTGTTTTTCCCTAATGTTATGGAAAGCTTCTTCCCAACATTGGATATCGTTGGGCTCCTTCTTATCAAGCAAATGTGCTCCAATTACTTGTAATGAAAGAGGATGCCCCCGGCAGGCTCTTGCAATTCTTGTAGAAAGCTCTTGGTAGGTGGTCTCCGGGAACTCCCTCGAGAAAGCATGCCAACTAAACAACTGAAGAGCTTCATCCTCCCCTAGCCCACCCATTTGAAGAACTGAATCAACCTTAGCAAGATTGAGTATGTGTCGGTCTCGGGATGTAATAATGATTCTACTACCAGGCCCAAAGCAATCCCCATTCACAGCATCCAAGTGGATGTCATCATTCACATCGTCCAATATGACAAGGGCACAAACTCCTCGCAATCGGTTACTCATCAGAGCTTTTCCCTCAGCAACATTTGAAACTTCTCCGTGGTAATTTACCAGTCTTCTTAGAATTGCCCGTTGCAAGTCCACAAGGTTAGTATTTTTCTGTGCAAAGCAATAAGCATCAAACCTAGCATAAATTCTATCATAAATTATATTGTAAACAGCCTTAGCCAAGGTGGTTTTTCCGACGCCTCCTATCCCGCTGACTCCCACTCTCACTGTGTTAAGCCACGAACTCAGATCTAATCTATTGAGTAGGTCACACATATCTGTTCGGACTCCCACAAGATGTACAGGGACGTCCAGCGGAGAATTCTTTAAGGTATTCAATACGTCTTTCACAACTCTTTTTACTAGTCTTCCTTCGTACCTGCAAATCACTTTCCATATATTACACATTGTGATGCAAATTTAAAGTTGTAACTAAATATAAGGTACATTAAAAGCTCACACCCAACATGTGAAGGACACTACATACGATAAGGTATATTGGGGTTCTTGAAGGCTTTCCAAAAATATATGGAAGAAAGGATTATATTTCCGGTAAGAATATATATTCAATATATAAATTTGGTGGTAGATAAAGATCACATCTTTATGGAAACAATAGATCCAAGGGTATCTTGGATGCGACAGCTACCTTATAAAATCATCGATGATTTGGTACTGGTAGATGTTATGTTATAGGGCACTAATAGCTCTCCCTAAGGATCTAAATGTAGAAAGATTGGGTACAACTGATAATTTATGGATAAAAATCATAGATAGGAGGTCACAAAGCGCCTAAAAGAGAATAAAGAAAAGTTGCATATAAAGTGGGGATATCAAAGGATACTATTCCACCAAGATCACAAAAAATTTACACTCACCACCCTAACTAGAAATCAAAGGAACATGACAAATGTGAGACTCTAAGCATGATCTGAAATCCAAGTCTCTAGAGTTTGAGATAAGAGACTCTCAATTGAAATAAGAGTTAGAAAAGCAATTACCTCAAATTACCATGATGAGGAAATTACATATTCCATCACCAGAAACGAGGAAACTGCATATTCTATCACTAGAAACAAAATTAAAACAAGTTAAATCATTTTGGGGAAAACAGAGTAGCTAGTGTCGAACTAATGAGGTCAATTGTCATGAGTTAAAAAACAACAAGAGTAATTTGATTGAAGGAATTAATAGGAGGATAAGAACTAACAATAATGGGTTGCAGTAAATACATTCAAAATTGAGAAAATTTGTGTTTGAAAAAAAACCCAAAAAAATATCAAATCAAACAAAGATGAGATTCGCATGACTCAGATAGACAAAGGAATGACATGGTCACATGCCCTGGAGTAAATGAAACCAGCCTACCAAGAATAATTTGTGGAATTCCAGGAACCTAGAAAGACATGGTCGGTTTACCAGGAAAAGTCTTGATGTTATAAGACCATGTTCCTTTATTGCAGACAATATCGATGATAAACTAATGATGGTTTAAAAAGGGCTAATTTTCTGGTAGCCTCACCAATGAAAAATATTGATGTTAGAAGACCATGTTCTTTTATTGAACACAATATCGATAACAAATTAATGATGGTGAAAAATGAGCTTATTCCCTGGTAGCCTCACCAAGGAGAAAAAATTGATGTTATAAGACCATGTTCTTTTATTACACACAATATCGATAATAAATTAATGATGAAAAAAAAATAGGCTTATTTTCTGACAGCCTTACCAAAGAAAAATATTGATATTATAGGACCACGTTCCTTTATTGCAGACAATATCAATAGTAAATTAATGATGGGAAAAAATAGGCTTATTTTCTGTAGCCTGGATAGGATTACATTCGTTGATCTACTTTGATTATATTTTTCTATTTATCAAAGAGATGTAATGGTATGAAGTAGGAAGATCAGGCTAATTTTGAGGGATTTAGTAAGCAAACAGTTTGTACCCTAAACAAATGGCTAATACAACAACGGGACCTCTAAAAGTAGTTCTCTTTTGGTTTTTGCCGTGGGTTAATTGAAACAAAGCATGCAATTTACTTACCCGAGTTCTTCCGCCCTTGTCCAACCAGAACGAGAAGAGATTTGATGAAGAGCATTCTTCCATTCCTCGATAGTATTCTCATCCTGCCGATCTAAATGTATGCAATGTTTTTGGAATGCCTCGGCGAATGGACCTCCCTTTCTTTGAGTGTAGCGAACATCACAGGGCTCCACATCATAAAACAGAGGAATGATGAAGCCATTGGATCTACACATCTAGACAGCCTCCTTCAGACACCAAGTTGATTCTGAATAGTGTTTGGAAGATATAGGGATCAGAATATCACTCGTTTCAATGGCTGCTTGCAAGCTGGAATCGATGTATTTGCCCTTTTCCAGTTCTTCGCTGTCGAGGAAAACCCTGAGTCCGGCTCCACACAGAGATTCGTAAACATGGTCGACAAAAGTTTTTCTCACATCATCTCCGCGAAAGCTGAGAAACACATTAAATTTGTTATTGACGTCGAAGGGGATTTTGGTGGCGGGAGGCTGATAGTGATGAAACTTCTCATTGACATTGAAGAGAATTTTGGTGGTGGGAGGCTGATACTGAATAGAAATCTCCATTACTTGTTCTGCACAAGTTTGAAGGGCTTAACAGTATGATCTTAAAGTGTAGATAAGCAGGCACAAAACCGATCGGGGGTAGCAAAACAGAGTCGAATGCAGTAAATGGCAGAGAGTGGAACTACCGAGTTTGAACTCTTAGAATTTCTTAGAAACTACCGACTTTGAACACTTCCAAGTCGGTGAGATAAACAAAGTCGAATGCAGTCAAACAAAAAGTGGAATTTTCTTGTGAACCTAGAGAATTTCTTAGAAACCGAGTGGAGTTTGACCAGCTCAAAGTAGGTGTACTTTTCGGCCGTAAATTACTTCGATTTCTTTATGTTTAAAATGAAATTGAAGGTTATCTATTTCATCAAATTTATTTGAAATTGAAATTTGGTATAAAAATTATCTTTAATAAATTATTTATAAGTCAAATCTTCTCATCAATATTGAACACTTATTTTAATAACTCAAAACATCTACTTCTATATTCAAAGCATTAGCCATGGCATATATACATGAATGTTCTTGTGATTTACAAGAATGGGTCATGTGACTTACCAATTTTTCAAAGTAATTTTCTTAAGATAAGCCAAAATGGTCCTATATGTACTAATGAAATATGTTGCTCCACTAGTTCTATCCATTCAAACAATATATAAGTCATGCAAACTTAAATTTCATGTCTGAAAACAAAGGAAAGGAAAGAAAATGATATAAAAGATTACAAATAACTTTCCTAAGAAAATTATATGTGCTAACTGAGATTCAACCTTGCCCAAAGAATATCTCACACTCCTATCAACGATAGATTACATATAACTTTCCTAAGAAAATTATATGTGCTAAATGAGATTCATATCATCATTTTGTTCATGTTTTTGTGGGCAACTATAATATAATGTAAGGAATGGAGAAGACCATAGAAACTACTAACCACATGGTAGAATGCAAATGCAATACAAGCAATTGCAACTATTTTAATGCCTACTCTCATTATATCTACATACAAAAAAAGATGCAATGATCTTCATTACTTAATTTCTAAATTCTCTAAATGAGTGAAAAGGCTTTTCTTGATTTTGCAAGAATTATTTTATCTTGCCCCAATTCATAGATCTTAGAAACATATTTCTATTGACACCTTCCATCAACATGCCAAAAGATTGCTATCACATTAATATGAACTTATAGTTCTTGTATAAGACAAGTGTTGAAGGAAATTATGTTACTTAGGACTTACAAAATACATATAATAGAGATTGCACAAGAAAAACAATAATACATTAGGGGAGAGAGGGCAATAATTGGGAAAGTTCCTATTGTTGGAGAGAAGTAGCATGTGTCACGAAAATGAAGGAAATGCCATAATAAGTAAAGATTTATAGGTAATGG